>JAKCPI010007276.1:0-14497 GCA_023213315.1 Euborellia annulipes | reverse complement strand
TTTAGTAAATGTAACTGAAGGACTTATATATAAAATATATAAATACTTATAGAAATCTTTGGTTATTTTATTTAAAAAAATTTTACCCTTGGAAAGGTCTATCGATTACTCCCTTGTGGCAGGGGCGTATATAGAAATTTTTTCGGGGGCCTGAACTAAAAAAATTCTTCTGCTGAAAATTTTTTTAGAACGAAGTTCTTTTTAAAGAAACTAAATTTTTTTTCCGCCCTGAGAAAATTTTGTTTTTGCTGAACCATAGTTTTTCGTACATGAAATTTTGCCGTCCTGCGGAATATTTTTTCCTTTTGCGGAGCCAAAGTTTTTACCCTGCGGAAAAAATTTTTTCGCGGAACTATATTTTATCGCACTGCGGGGCCAATCAAACATTTCGGGGGCGGAGGGGCGAGCCCCGCTGTTGCCTGTATATCCCTATATATGTACAGTATATGCATTTGGAAAATTTTTTTGGGGGGTGGGCACCAATAAAAATTTAAAAAATATCCCCAAATGTATTATTTAAAATATTATTTCCAAAGGTTTAGACTAGGCCTGAAATTAGTGACGAATTTATGATGTCATTAAAAGGGCCCCAACTTACTATACTTTATAAACAAATTTTTTTCATATATCCCCAAGCCCCTGTCAGAAACGAGAAAGAATTATTTTACTGTCTGTTTAAATAAGATGATTTTTTACTAATAAAAAAAAAATTGTTCTAAATTAATTAAATAATTTTCATGCGAATTTATTTTAATAAACAAATTACACCTGAAGAAATCACGAATCACACGCCTTAGAGGCGTAGAATTTTTTACTTTTTTTAAGTTATATCCGCTTTATTTTCTCAATAATTTTATTATAAAAAACCCTCCAGGTAGAGGGAAAAATTATTAACGAGGCATAAAATTTGTCAAAAAATATTTGAATCAAATCTATCCTCTTTATAAAGCACATTTAATAGGAATTATTATATTTTGCCTTTTGAATCGAAAAATACAGACAGTGTTAATTTATCTTTTATAGTTTCAAATTGGTTTATTAAATCTCTTTTATTGATACAAAAAACTAATATTACCCCCATTATCACCTGTTCAGGGGAATTTAATTCGAATTTGAGTAATTTGCATATGATGATCCCGGATCTTTTTGTAAACTCGCTTTTGTTTTGTTAGGTGGATCCGGGTTCGATTCCCAGACAAGAGTCATCGCCATCACAGACAATGCACTATTTCTGGTTTTGCTTTAGAATATTTATAATTTTAATTTTTAAAAATCACACGTGTACATTAATAATATAAGTACTCAGCAATTTAATAATATTAAAATAGAGACTTAAAAAAGCGAAATTGACAAAAAAATTAACAGTGTAAGACCTGGAAGTGACTCTGGTCTTAAAAAAAGCAATTATAAGGAAATTAGTTTATGTATAATTGATGGGAAATATATCTAATGGATTTTTCGGCATCTTAGGCCATTTAGACTAGAGCCCTGCAGGGGTACGGATTGGCCCGTAGGCCCGTTACCCGCCCGGCCCGCGGGCCGGGCCGGGCGAGCTTTGGAGGCCCCGAAAAATTACGGGAGGGTACGGGCGGGTAGCAAGTGTAAATAAACGGGCTCGGGCGGACGCGCATGCAAATAAAATCGGGCGGGCACGGACCTATAAAACAAAAATCAAAAAATTTAAAATATTTCTTTTTTTCTTACATCTGAGATCATGAAAAAGTTGAGTTTTTTTATTATAAATTTAAAATAAATGAAAAATTAAATATTTTTAAATAAAATTATTTTATTTAAAAATTGCTAGACATTCGTTCATTCATTCACTAAATCTCGGGCGGGTATGGACGGGTTTGAAAAAATTCCGGGCGGGTACGGGCGGGCCTGAAGAATGGTAAAAAATTACGGGCCGGGTTCGGGCGGGAAGTCAATAAAAATCGGCCCGTGCAGGGCTCTAATTTAGACTTTAAACAATACTTAAATATTTATTACGATGTGGGCGTTCAAGCATATTTATTTTTACCATTTCGTAACTATAGTTACGAGCATACAAAATCTGCGGGTCGTGCAGGATATGGGCCTACGGGCCTATTTATAGGCCTATTAATTCATACCCGTGCAAGTCTCTAATCCGAATGATTTAAATAAAATCTTTGAACTGCATAGGGTCCGAACCCACTCCCCTTGACTTTTAGATTATCAATATTTTTATTTGTCATCACTAGGGCTCGGATTTATAGGCACTAAAAATCTTTAAAATAGGCAGGCAACTAAGCACTAAAAATTATTAAAATAGGCACTTAAAAAGGCATTTATTGTAAAAATAGGCACTTAAAATGCATTATTTAAGAAATAATATAAAAAATTTAAAAAATTGATGTCTTATTTTTGGAAACAAAGATAAAACAATTACCTCCTTTGCAAAAAAATGGCTGAATGAGGGCGGAGGGGGTGAAGCCCAACTTGGGCTCCGTTCGACTTTTTTTTTTTTTTTTTTTTTTTTTTTTTTTAGTATTCGAATCCCGTTCGATTTTTTTTTTGTAATTTTTCTCCGGATTTGTGTTATAAAATGAATTTATTGTGAAATTTCAAAAAAAAAAAAACAGAAAATGGCTTAAAATAGCCTATTTTAAAATAAAAAATAGGCACTAAAAAAAGGCATTTATAGATGAAATAGGCACAGAAACCTGAAATCGGCCAAAATAGGCATTATAGGCAATAACAAATGCCTCTTATTTTATTCATATTTTCATGAAACGTATACATATCATATTGGCCTAAATTTTAAGTCATAAATAAAAAAAAGGCAAATAGGGCGAAATCCGAGCCCTAGTCATCACCTCTAATTTTATTTATTTATTTTAAGATTTTTTTTACCACGTCCACACAGACCCACTTTTTTTGAACTCAGTGGACCTTAAAACATGTATTTCCATCAAAATCTCGACATCAAATACACAATACTTTCTCTTTTTATATCAACATGTATAGGTGAGAGAAAGCAAAAAGTTTTTTTTATTTATTTAAGGTCTTTAGCAACGGGGCCATTTAGACGACTTCTCTATTTATTTAAATTTATTGGTAGCCAATTAAATTGAAATAAATTTTTGTCGCATTAGACGGGATGCGAACCCGCCTAAGCAAAAAATTATTCATCAAAAAATTCATCGCCTCACTCTAGTAAATTTTGTAAAAAACGTTTTTGCGTAATAATATATAGACAAAATGATTTTTTCAACTTATGATTCTTTTCGGCAACTTAAGCCATATAGACTTTTAAATTTAGAGTATATTTTACAACAACTATAGAATAATATAAAATTATTTTTTCTAAATGAGAGTCAGTCAAGTAAAAATTTTTGGGGTATTTCCAATTAAAATTAACTCAAAAATGTATTATACTTCTTTATCTTTATAAAGCAAGAATTCGATGGTAGCTAGCAGGTACTTTTGGCTTATCTCAACTTTCTTAAGAATCTTTTAATTTCGTCCTTGTCGTTTTCTACAAAAAATATTTTTTTCCCATTTTTTTTTTTTTTTAATTTTTTGACTAGTAAAGATTATATTATATAATTAATCGATATAAAAATTGAAAAAATTCCAAGAATTGAGATTGAAAATTTTCCTTAAAATGTGACACCTTGATCTTATGACATTCATCACATTTTAATGATAGTTTTGAGAATCTAAAAGCTAGATAAAAAAAAAAGATTATTTATGAAAGGTGAAATTAATTATCTTAAGGAAGACATTCTAGAATTATTTAATAATATTTATTTAACTTAATAAAAGTGATGTAGATACAAGAAGAGTCCCAAAGAAAAAGGCTTCCTGCTCATTCGATTTATAAATGTAGGCCTAATTATTTCATTGTTTTTTTACTTTCTCTTACCCTATATATGAAATATATAGAGAGACAAAATATTGCGATTATGTAAAAAATTCGATGTCGAGATTTTGATGGATATACATGTTTTGAAGTCCCCTGAGTCCAAAAAAGTGGGTCCTGCAAATTGCAAATTGGTCTGTCTGTATGTATCGATTTTAAGCATGTTGGAATTGAGCTATTGAATTGAAATTTTATATTTAAGTTAGGTTCCCTCTCGGGCACTTAAAATAAGCTTTTGAACAAAATCGACCAAAAAGTACTATTATTTTAGTGATGTACTTTTTCAATTTTCTCAAAATTGGTTTCAACGATTTTGATTAAAATTCAAAAATCTCTTATATATTCTCAAATATTCTCATTTTGCCCTTGAAATCTTTTGAAGCACACTTTTCTCTTGTACTCCATAGGAATAAGGTTGCCATGGAAACAGAATATAAATCTTTTTTCTTTTTATTGGTAAATAGAGATTAAAATTCGCCCGGATACCAGGCAGTCCGATGATTTTATTTGGTATCCAAATGGCTTAAATAAGAATGCCTGGACCCCAATATATATGGGGCATTCCACGCCAACTCGACCACTTCTGAACCCGACCATTTTTGATTTGGCTGAAACTTTGTCATCTTTTTGTACCCTATTGAAAACGTGTCTGAGAATTTTTTCAGATTTTACGACCCAGCCAAAAAAAAGTTATAGCATTTTCAAAAAACATCGATTTTTTTTTTTAAATAACCGTAAAACTGTCAAAAATTAACTTATCGGGACGATTTTTTTTTTTGAAATTTTTGTCTTTAAATGTACTTTTCAGAAAAAAATATGACAAAATTTTACAGATTCATCTTGAACGTTTTTTTTGACATTTTCGTAAAAAAACAAAAATTTCGGGATGAATGACACTTTTTTTTTAATTTTTTTTTTTATAAAAAACTTTGATTGGGGGTGCCGGGGGGCCCTGGCCCTCCCCAGAGGCTCCTTGCCCCAAGAAAAATTAAAGGGGGGCCATGGGACCACCCATCTTCCAGTGGGCCTGGAAAGCCCTGTGTTGTGTGATAGTTCTCTTGTTTGTTTTGGATATCGTTTGTTTTTGTATATATATATGTTATGTTTTTGTTAAATAAAATAGAAATAAACATCCTTGGCTTTTCGTCTCTCTACATGGTGTCAGAAGTTCTTAATATTTAATAAAAATATTATTTTTTGTGCTTATAATGTCTGACTCTCAAGAAGGGGATTCTGTTCCATCAACAGTTCCAGCATCTAGAACGCTACAAATTGGATCTTATCAAATAAAACCCCCTGCACCTTTTAATTTCTCTAACTCTGGAGAATGGATCAATTGGCATCGTCGTTGGGAGAGGTTTCGACAGACATCAGATTTATACCTTCAAGAGGATAGAGTACAAATTAATCACTTAATCTATGCAATGGGTGAAGAAGCAGAAAATATTTATTTAACTTTTAGATTAAATGAAGGAGAAAATAGTAATGATCCTACGTATTTGAGTGTTGTGGGAAAATTTGAAAATTATTTTATTGCCAGACGAAATGTTGTTTTTGAGAGGGCCAAGTTTAATCAACGCTTTCAAAAAGAAGGTGAGAAAATTGATTCATTTATTACAGATTTAATAAATATGGCTGAAAATTGTGATTTTAAGACTTTAAGAGATGAGTTAATAAGAGATAGGATTGTTGTTGGAATTAAGGATGAAAAATTGTCTGAACAGCTTCAACTAATTTCTAATTTGACTTTGGCAAAAGCCATTGAAAAATGTAAGCAAAGCGAATTAATAAAATCTCAGCAAAGTATTTTAAGACTTAAACAAATTGATACTAGTAACTCTAAGGTAGAATTAATAAATAATCAAAAAAATTATTCTAAGGTCAATAACGCCCAGTTTAATAAAAAAATGATCAAGAATGATGAACAAAGTGAAAATAAAAATTTTTCTGAAAGATGTTTTAGGTGTGGCCGATCTCGTCATCCTCTTAATTCTTGTCCAGCACAAAATAGTACCTGTTTTAGATGTAATATTCGGGGACATTGGAGTTCTGTATGCAGAAATAAAAGGAATATTAATAATATTGATAAGAAGGAAGATGAAGTAAGCGAAAATATTTTTATAGAATCCCTGAATGAAAATATTTCGTCTCCATGGTACATTAATCTATCAATAAATGGAAAACTTATTCGTTTCAAATTGGATACAGGAGCAGATGCGTCTTGTATTCCATATAGTATTTATAAATGTATGAAAGATGTTCAATTAAGTGAAACAAAGAAAAAACTTTTTTCCGCAGGAAATCATGAATTAAAAATTATGGGAAAATTTATTGCTGATTTAAGTTGGAAGGGAAGGAGTTGGAAAGAAAATATTTTTATTTTAGAGGATATCAGAGAACCTCTTCTGGGAAGATCTGCGATTCAAAATTTAGAAGTATTAACATGGATTCAAGAGATTAATACAAAAGTTGAAGATAGATTTCCCAAACTGTTTGAAGGTTTAGGAAAGATGAAATGCATTTATAAAATTAAATTAAAGGAAAATTCAATTCCATATTCATTGACTGTTCCTAGAAGGATTCCCATTCCTTTACGAGAGAAAACAGAAGAAGCTTTAAAAAAAATGGTTAAGGAAGGAGTAATTACACCGGTTAATAAGCCTACGGATTGGTGCGCTCCCCTTATGGTGGTTCCTAAACCGAATCAGGATGTTCGAATTTGCGTCGACTTCACTAAATTGAATCAGAGTGTCAAAAGAGAACGTCATATTCTTCCTTCTGTAGAAGAATGCTTAGCAAGAATCGGAAAAGCCAAATTCTTTTCTAAATTAGATGCCAATTCCGGGTTCTGGCAAGTTCCTTTAGACAAAGAAAGCGCGGAGCTTACGACGTTTATTACTCCTTTCGGTAGATTTTTCTTTAACCGATTGCCTTTTGGGATATCTTCTGCTCCAGAGTTTTATCAAAAGAAAATAGCTGAAATTTTAGAAGGATTGGATGGCGTTATTAATTTAATGGATGATGTTATGATATTTGGTGAAAATGAAAGAGAACATGATATTCGTCTTGAGAAGGTTTTAAAAGCTTTTTATGAAAATGGAGTTACTTTGAATAAAAGTAAATGTATTTTTCGTGAAACTAAAATTAAATTTCTTGGGCATGTGATCAGCGCTAAGGGAATTGAGTCTGACCCGGATAAAATAAATGCAATTCTGAGTTTGGAAAAACCTAAAGACGTAAGCGGAATTAGAAGATTTTTAGGAATGGTAAATCAATTATTGAAGTTTTCTCCAAATATAACTGAAATAACGAAGCCTTTAAGGGATCTTTTGTCCACCAAATCTTCCTGGATATGGACGGATTCTCAGCAGTCTGCTTTTGAAAAAATTAAGTCTTTACTCTCATCTACTCCTGTTTTGGCACTGTACAACCCGAAAAATGAAATTAGGGTTACGGCTGATGCGTCTTCAATTGGTCTTGGTGCAGTTTTAGAACAAAGGCAAGAGGATGAAATTTGGCGTCCCGTGTCATATGCTTCGAGATCTTTAAGCGCCACTGAACAAAGGTATGCACAAATTGAAAAAGAGGCATTAGCTTCAACTTGGGCTTGCGAAAAATTTTCAAATTTTTTACTTGGTTTGCATTTTATTTTAAATACAGATCATAAACCCCTTGTTTCTTTGTTGGGGGAAAAGTCTATTGACCAATTAAGCGCTCGTTTGCAGCGATTTAGAATGAGGTTAATGAAGTTTGATTATGAAGTGAAGTATGTCCCCGGAAAATTAATTTTTACTGCTGATACTTTAAGTAGATCCCCACTAAAAAACTCATTTTCAGAGGGTGATGTTATCTTTGAAAATGAAATAAAAGCATTTGTAGACTTTTTAATAAAGCCCGATTTGCATATTTCGAAAGAAAGATTCGATGAAGTTGTTAATGAACAGAAAAAAGATAGAATTTTAGAAAAAGTGAGATTTTTTATTGTAAACGGTTGGCCTAAAAAACTATATGACCCTTTTTTAACAATTTATTTTAATAATCGAACAGATTTTTCTTTAATAGATAATTTAATTGTTAAGAGAGATAAGATTGTGATTCCAATGAGTTTAAAAGATGAAATGCTTAAAAAAATACATGATGGGCATCTTGGTATTTCAAAATGTCAACGGAGAGCTGCAGCTTCATTGTGGTGGCCAAATATGAATGAAGATATTTCTAATATGATAACTAAATGCCGAATTTGTATTCAAGAAAGGGCAAATCCTGTAGAGCCTTTAATATACACTCCGACTCCGTCTGGACCTTGGCAAGAAATAGCTGCTGATATTTGCTTTGTTAAAGGTAAAAATTATTTAACGATTGTTGATTATTTCTCAAAATATATAGAAATTGAGCCTGTGAATAATCTTTCGTCAATAGAAATAATAGATAAATTAAAAATTATTTTATCCCGGTATGGGGTTCCATTTATTTTACGGACGGATAATGGAACACATTTTATGAATAATGATATGAGAAAGTTTTCTAAATCTTATGGATTTTCCTTAATTACAAGTAGTCCTAGGTACCCGAAAAGTAATGGAATGGCAGAGTCAGCGGTAAAGATTGTGAAAAACATAATTAAGAAAAGTTCCAATTTAGATGACATTTATTCAGGACTAATGGCTTATAGATCTTCGCCTCTTCAATCTGGATATAGCCCAGCAGAATTATTATATGGAAGAAAAATTCGAACAAGATTGCCTATATTAGTAGAAAATCTTAATCCAAAGTGGCCATATATTCGAAACTTTCAGGATATGGATTCAAAATTAAAAGAGAAGCAAAGAGTGTTGTACAATAAAAGGCACAGAACTAAGGAATTGCCAGAATTGAGTGAGGGACAGAATGTATGGATAACGGATCTTAGAAGGTATGGAAAGGTGATTGAAAGAGGGCCTGAACCTCGATCATATTTAATCGAAACAAATGATAAAAAAATAAGAAGAAATAGATTTTTTTAATTCCAGTGGATAATTTTAGAGAAAATTCTACAGATTCTACTGATTTATATGTCGAAGATGAAAGTGAAAGAGATGAGAATGAAGGTGAAAATGGGAATGAAGGTGAAGACGTTTTGAGAAAGGAAAGAGAAGGAAACACGGGAATGAATGAGGATGAAGACGTTTTGAGAAACGAAAGAGAAGAAAACACTCCAACGAGAAATGAAATGGATGATGGAAGAGAGTCTCAAAGAAATTCTAATTATATAACTAGGTACGGAAGAGAAGTGGTACCGGTGAAGAGATTCCAATGTTAAGAGAAGAGAAGATGTGTTGTGTGATAGTTCTCTTGTTTGTTTTGGATATCGTTTGTTTTTGTATATATATATGTTATGTTTTTGTTAAATAAAATAGAAATAAACATCCTTGGCTTTTCGTCTCTCTACAAGCCCCATATTTTTTCAATTTTTCTTGGGGCAAGGAGCTCTCTGGGGAGGGCCAGGCCCCCCCCCCGGCACCCCCTAGTTACGCCCAGGTTTCTAAGCTTTTACTTGACGCTTCAAATTCTTCAGTAGTTGAATACACAAGTAATTTCTAATTTTTTCAGGATAAATGGAATTTTCTCGATTTTAATCACCCCTAACTATTATTATTATTATTTTTCTTCAATTTTCTAGAATCTCAGTCAATCCTGGAAGAATTTAAGAGCACCATCATGATAAATAAGCGGAGAAAAAAAAAATTTTTTTTTTTCAAAAATAAAAAAAAATAGAACGCGAAATAATCCCACTCTGAAATTTTCAGAGCATTTGTAGAAAAAATCAAAGTTTTTTATAAAAAAAAAAATTAAAAAAAAAGTGTCATTCATCCCGAAATTTTTGTTTTTTTTACGAAAATGTCAAAAAAAACGTTCAAGATGAATCTGTAAAATTTTGTCATATTTTTTTCTGAAAAGTACATTTAAAGACAAAAATTTCAAAAAAAAATCGTCCCGATAAGTTAATTTTTGACAGTTTTACGGTTATTTAAAAAAAAAAAATCGATGTTTTTTGAAAATGCTATAACTTTTTTTTGGCTGGGTCGTAAAATCTGAAAAAATTCTCAGACACGTTTTCAATAGGGTACAAAAAGATGACAAAGTTTCAGCCAAATCAAAAATGGTCGGGTTCAGAAGTGATCGAGTTGGCGTGGAATGCCCCATATATATTCATAATAAGGGTTATCGTATAGTCTTCTTTTTTTTTTTTATAAAAACATTCACACTTTTTCTCATTCACACACACATTCACACAGTCTTTTCGGCAACTCAGGCCATATAAGACTTTATACGATAACCGTTGTATAAGATAATATCTATTGGGGGTTCAGGCATTTCTATTTAAGCCATTTGGTATCCAAATGCCTTAAATAAAATCATCGGACTGCCTGGGGTCCGAACCCGCGACGTTCGGTATAGAAGGTAGGCACGCTACCAACTACTCCAAGCCCCGTGGGCATCGTATAGTCTTATATGGTCTGAGTTGCCGAAAAGACTGTGTGAATGTGTGTCTGAGTGTAAGTGTGAATGAGAAAAAGAGTGTTTTTTATATGTAAAAAAAAAAAAGATTAAAATTCATATAAATCAACTTAACTTCAGCTCTCACTCCCCCCAAAATAGTTTCATTTTCAAAATTATAAAATTCTTTTGCATATTATATCTGTGTTTAATTTGAGCTCTGTCCCTCATGGATTAGGGACTTTGTCCACTTTTTAAATGAATATCATTGAACAAAATTATAAAAACCCTCTCCCCCCCACAATTTCCAAAATTATTTACCCCTCCTCCCGAAAATATCCTGGCTACGGGTCTAACCTAGTCTTATCCTTTTGAACTATATTTAGTTTATGAAATCAAGAGTCGCGGGAGCGACTCGTCGCCGAGCATGTGAAAAGCAAAAGAAAGCAAAGAAACTCTTAATACTACCAATTAGTTGATATTCCAATAGATGCCAATGGCCCATTGCATTTAGATGGACGAGTCGTCCCTAGACTATATTATCAAGAATGATTTTAAATCCTTAATAAAAGATAGGGACGTGAAAAAATTTTTTGAGAAACTTTTCTCTTTCTGGGCGAATATCTCAAAAAGGTTTTAAGATATCGGAGCCAAATTTTTTTTATATTAAACTAGAATAAATAAGGATTATTTTGAGCACGAATTCAAAAAAAATTCCAGTGCCAAACAGAATGGCAGAGGCTCAAAGTTGAGATTTTGCCGATTTCGGAAGGTCAAAAGTTAGTCTCTTATTTTTCCTTTTTTTTTCTTTTTTTTCTTTTTTTTTTCTTTTTTTTTCTTTTTTTTCATTCTTTTCTTCAATTTTCAAATTTTTAGACAAAGCTACAGGTTTCCCTGCTGGACCGATTTGGATGAAATTTAAAATACAAATAGATACTATCAAAAACCCGATACCTTTGATATAAAATTTCATTTTGGATCAAAAGTGACTTTTTGAGAGGTATTCAAAATTTCAAATTTGTCCTATCTTTAACGTGGCGAAAAGACAATTCTAACTACTTTGCTCCCCGATGACGTCATCTAGGTACAAATCTATTAATATTAGTAATTTTCATCCCTAATGGAATAAAAAATTTTAGGATAGATCCCTTCAGATAGAAATACAATAGATTAACGTGATAAGAAGTACTACCAACATAACAAAAATAAAAAACCTAAAATTTTATAAAATTTGGTGAAATCCTATGTTTATCGTTTTGAATGGATACCAAATGATGTATTTACATCCTACAACATAACAAAAATAAAAAACCTAAAATTTTATAAAATTTGGTGAAATCCTATGTTTATCGTTTTGAATGGATACCAAATGATGTATTTACATCCTACCAACATAACAAAAATAAAAAACCTAAAATTTTATAAAATTTGGTGAAAAACTATGTTTATCGTTTTGAATGGATACCAAATGATGTATTTACATCCTACCAACATAACAAAAATAAAAATCCTAAAATTTTATAAAATTTGGTGAAATCCTATGTTTATCGTTTTGAATGGATACCAAATGATGTATTTACATCCTACCAACATAACAAAAATAAAAATCCTAAAATTTTATAAAATTTGGTGAAATCCTATGTTTATCGTTTTGAATGGATACCAAATGATGTATTTACATCCTACCAACATAACAAAAATAAAAATCCTAAAATTTTATAAAATTCGGTGAAATCCTATGTTTATCGTTTTGAATGGATACCATATGATGTATTTACATCCTACCAACATAACAAAAATAAAAATCCTAAAATTTTATAAAATTTAGTGAAATCCTATGTTTATCGTTTTGAATGGATACCAAACGATGTATTTACATACTACCAACATAAAAAAAATAAAAATCCTAAAATTTTATAAAATTTGGTGAAATCTTATCTTTATCGTTTTGAATGGATACCAAACGATGTATTTATATCCTACCAACATAATAAAAATCCTAAAATTTTATAAAATTTAGGGAAATCCTATGTTTATCGTTTTGAATGGATACCAAACGATGTATTTATTTTTTACTGATTGGAATGCATATTAAAAGATCTATTCATGGGATAACTTAATATTTAATAAACAAAAATTATTAAATAATATTTAAATGTAATATTTCACAAAAAGAAGTGAAATCTCAGCAAAAAACATCGGAGATGCAAAAAGGGGCCCTCGCATTATTTTTGCCCAGCGTCGAGGTGAAATCAAAAAAATGCGCCTCGCTTTTCTGATTTATATAAAAGCGAGGATATATGAAACAAATAAAATTCTGTAGGGGTTTTATTTAAGTGAAAATATTTCCTTGCTTTTATATAAATCAGAAAAGCGAGGCGCATTTTTTTGATTTCACCTCGACGCTGGGCAAAAATAATGCGAGGCGCCCCTTTTGCATCTCCGATGTTTTTTGCTGAGATTATACTGAATTAAAATTATTTAAACTCCCAAAATATGAAAAAATCAAATCAAATCTCTTAGCTCTAGAAAAATAATCATCCTCTGTCGATGTGTAATTAAATATATAATATATAACTTTTATGATTATTTGTAATACGAAGACGTTTGCAGCCAAAAGAAAAGAGCCTCTATTATTAAATAAACTCTTTAATACGGACGTTTCGGCATAGATTTACTCTGCCATCATCAGCCTTCCAAGAAACTTATATACCCTTGCCGAAACGTCCGGATTAAAGAGTTTATTTAATAATAGAGGCTCTTTTCTTTTGGCTGCAAACCTCTTCCTATTACAAATAATTTTATATACAGCCACTTAATTATAATAATTATAACTATTATGGTAATTAAAACAAAAAAGGCCTTTTTCTCATCAGTTCAAATTTTGGCGGTTTATAATTAAATTAATACATATTACGAAAACTTTCCTTCTTCAGTAAATCCATACCCTGGATCAGCCTTGTCTCCAAAATTTAGGGCTCAAGAGTGTATCATTTTTAGAACAAAATAGAATAACTCTCGAGCACTATATCCGAATAATTTTGGAGACAGGACAGAGACGTTAAAGGGGTTAGACCCACTAAAAAAGGAAAAATTTTAAACGACTAATTTGAATTAAACATCTGCTGAGAAAATAACTTTCCTCGTCACCACTGTGGCGTATTATATAACTACAGTGTTATGTCCCTAACTCCTAGAACAAGATAAAACAAACATTAACCTCTAATTAAAAACTCCCATATTAACACTAACCTCATTTTGTAGAGTCAGGGGTTCACATTCCGCTCAAGCGAGAAAATTGACTGACTGCCAATCATTTAAAATAAATAGAAACCCCCTAAAATTGTTTCAAATGCTAAAAAAAGTTCTTCAACAACCTTGAAAAAATCTGGTGTGACTGGCGCACAGCACACAACTTTCTCTTACCTTCGGTAATCGAAAGTTGTGTACTGTGCTTGTCACACCAGATTTTTTGTGTCGACATGTATTTAGTTCCCGGCAGTAGGGAATATTTGAATTCAGATGTAAAATTTATAAGTATGGGAAAATATTTATATTTTGTTACCATGGCAACCATTTCTCCTATCTTTTCTATGGAGTGCAAGAGTAAAGTGGTCTTCAAACAATTTTGAGGGCAAAACGAGAATATACATTTGAAAGAGCATCTAAAAAATAATTGATTTTTTGAATTTTAATCAAAATCGTTAGAGCGAATTTTGAGAAAATCGAAAAAAACTGAAAAAGTACATCAGTAAAGTACTAGTACTCTTTGGCCGATTTTGATTAAAAGCTTATTTTTCCGGTCCCGGGGGTGTTTAACTTAAATATAAAATTTCAACCTCCTAGCTCAATTCCTTCATGCTTAAAATTGAACACACACACACCCACCCACACACACACACACCCACCCACACACACACACACCCACCCACACACACACACAGACAGACCATGTCGCGAAAACCACTTTTTTGGATTCAGGGGACCTCAAAACGTGAAGATCCATCAAAATCTCGACATCGAATTTTTGACATGAATCCAATACTTTCTCTCTATATATATATTACATATATACATAGGTAAGAGAAAGTAAAAATATAACTATTATTTTGCTAATGTTAATAAGTAAAGTAA
>JAKCPI010007275.1:0-39989 GCA_023213315.1 Euborellia annulipes | reverse complement strand
TAACTCGATATGGCTGATGTGTATGTATTCAATGAATAGGCAGCCAACAAAAAAAAAAAAACAAAATTTTTAATTTTCTCTGTCGACGTTTCTAACGCTCATCGCGATCATCATCAGGACCTATGGTCAACAAACATTATTAATTCACATATTAAAAAGATTTACATAGACATAATATTGCATCAGAGTATAATGTATAAGTGGAATCCTTTGTTGTTTACAGTTGTTATATTTTTTTATAAATATTCATATTGTTTTGACGTATCATCAGTATTTATTTATGTATCTGTGTATGACAAGCTATTTCAATCTAAGCTTATGACTTTTTTATCTGTCCTGATGATGAGCGCGATGAGCGTTCGAAACGTCGACAGAGAAAATTAAAATTTTGTTTGTTTTTTGTTGGCTGCCTATTTATCATCCCTTGACTACGCTATTATATATATAACAAGTTGAAAAGCCCCCTGGACCCCCTTGCAAATGCATCAAATTTATTCTTGCTCCCAGTTTGGCCTTCAGCGAGCAATTGCAAAATTTCAAAGTTTTAAATTTCCCTCTTTGACTCAACTTCCTTTTATTCTGGCCAATCAGCGCCCTGTTAGGCACATACACACAGGGACAGGAAATCGGATTTTTTCTTGTTGCAAGCTATAAAATAATTCTGTCCACTTCATTAATGCTATTATGGATTTTAGTTTATTTGATAATATTATTAAATTTTAATCAAGGGAGTAAATAAAAAAAAAGAATTCGCAGCTCTCTTTTAATGAAAATGGGAAAATAATGAATTCGCCATTTACTCATTAACATTTAATAATTGCGATGATCATAGAGTATTTGTTTTAGGATTTATTTGTTTTATAATTTAATAACCTCCACGCGATTAGAGATTATTTATTTAAAACAAAAAACAAAAAAAAAAAACTCCAGAGTTCTCACCGAGTAGAAATGTATTCAAAAAACTACAAAAAGGATACTAATTATGCATTTACTATACTTCCAAAGATTTCACTTGTCGTGACGTCATCGACGTTTTTTTTTTTCAATTGTCTCTTTGATGGATTCCTTTCTCTTTCTTTGAAGTCTCTCTTATCTCCTTATTCTTTCTTTATTATAAGGAGGAAGAAGGATTTCAATATTTATTTTCTTGACTTAAACTGATGAAAAGACCTAATTCAATATTCTTAGGGATTTTTTTTCATTATTGCAAGATTGATTCTATTATGTATGAGATTGGAATTAATGAAGAAATTCTAATTACTATTTGTTTGATTTCGGATCAGTTTAAAAGAATAAGCCAAAAAGAATGAACGACTAGAAGACAAAATTTGTGAATTTGCATTAATGAACTTGATAAAAAATTAGAAAAGGTTCTAGTGAAACATGGGTTGCTACCCGTACTTTATAATAAAGTATTGTTACCTTATTTCGGGTAATTATACTCACTACTTTACGAGAACAATAACGTATGCAAAATACTTTATTTGGCTTTGATTATTTTGGGATTGAAAAAAGTTTGATCGTAACATTTTTTGCGTAACCATTTTCTACTGGCAGCAAGTATTTAATAAGTATTAATATATAGCCTATATAATATTTTTGAAGGAGGTATATAGCTGAGTGTTGATAAACAATTAGATAGAAAGAATGAGCAAGCAGCTAGTTATATTTCAATTTATTAATAAACCAGGGCCGACGTTTCGGTCACATATGGGACCATCTTCAGGGCCAGGTTAATGTCTCAGACATTCAACCTGGCCCTGAAGATGTTCCATATGTGAACGAAACGTGGGCCTGGTTTATTAATAAATTGAAATATAACTAGCTGCTTGCTCATTCTTTCTACCTATTTTATTATATTATATATATATATATATATATATTAACCGAAACTCCCAACCGGGGGGCTCCCGGGTTCTCATAAATAAGAAAAAGAGGGGGCGCGCAGTTAATTAAAATTCATTTATCTGGACAACTCTTAGTCATTACTCGAGACGCCGCCCGCCGGGCCGGTCCAGCAACCCTACCGCAGCTAGTTTGATAAAATTTGCTAAAAGAAATAAAAAAATATGTTTTTAAATATAAGGCTAAAGAAAAATAAATGATACTTTATTTTGACACTATGTACTTTTTTTCCTGCCTTTAATCAGTGATTTCTTCAAAGCATGATTTTCTACATCATCGCTGATACAAAGAAAATTAAAAGCTAAAATTTTTAAATCTATCGTTTATCTCCATTTTGTTAGACTACCATAAATTGTTTTTTGTTTTCATTTTTAGGGTTTATGCTTGGATTAAAATTGGGTTTCTAATAGATTCATTTTATTGGTGAATGGAAAAGAAAAACTAGTCTAAAGAAACAACAAATTCTAATCAAACTATTTTGAATTGCATACGTATTTATGGACCCTGTTACGCATTAGTGTGTCAAGCGCCAGCTACCGAGTTTTGAGAAAATGAACAATAAAGTTTTTTGTTTTGATTAGATCATATATCATTTTTTTTGTCAATTGTGCCAGTAACATTAAATATAAATTTTTTTAGGACATATTTCATAAAAAATACTATTAATTATAGCATTTGAAACAATATTCCGTGCTTGACTCAATTTTCAATTTTTTTTGGCGCTTGACACACTAATGCATAATAGGGTCCATATAGGCCTATATTAAATTAGATTAAGGTAGATTAGAATAGGTCTTCTTAAAAAGAAACAAAAATGTTCCACTGCATTTCAAATGATTAGAAACCAATTCCAATGAAACAAATTTTTCTCGTTTGGGCCGGAAACGAACTGGGGCCCTAGGTAACTCTCTGAGTTAGAGGCATCTAGATTTTTAAATTATTGATAGAAACGCTTGAAGAATTCAAGTGATGTACCTCTGAAATTACTCCAGTCAGATCCTCGTTTGCCCCACGCGCCGTGCAGATGGCTCCAAGCCCTTTTGTCTTCCGCGGATGCAGAACCGTCCAGGTCTTCGTCGCTCTCTGCACTGTCGTACGCCATCAATGCTGCCAGACTGGGGTCGTTCTCCAAGTCGAGGCTATCCAATCGTTTGCCCCAGGATCCATGGAATCGTTCCCATGGTGCACGTTTGCCCCACATAGGCTGAAGTGTTTGCCAGCCTCGTTTGCCCCAGCCTCCCTGCAACAAAATGGAGGAATGCAATTTATTAGCAACTAAAAGATTTAAATCTTTTTTCAAACACAGCCCTAGCTGGTTAAATTATTTTTATTCGGTTGTTACCAATCACACTTTTTTTTTCTTCGTCTTAAGGGGCTACTGGAGCGAAGTGGTTACGCATGTTTTTCCCGCTAAGATGGCGTTGTGTGTCATTAAAAGTATGCCCAAATATCAAGTAATTCAAAAATTTGCCAAGAGATGTCAGAATGGTAGCTAATAATATTTAATGCATTTGGTTGATTTTCATTGATCTTTTAACAATAAATACTTTAAAAATGTTATTATATATTATGTATCTTTTATAAAAGCATAAAAATATATAAATATAGGCCATTAGGCGATTGGCTGTTAGACTAGCCTGCCATCTATTGCAAGAATGCTGAACTAATTTGACAGTTGATTTTTAAATAAATCATCTAAGCTTATTTTAAAAATTTCTTAATTAATATGTGATTAATAATAACAATAAATTCATTTTTAAATTTAAAAAAAAATTAAAGATTATTGGGACAGATTGTTTTTTTGTATTTGCTTGATAACAAAAAAATTAATTACGATAATTTTTTAATAAGTCATTAAAAAAATTATAGCTCGATGTCCCAATAATCTCTTATGAATTTAATTCATTTAAAAAAACCGCATTGAAAAATTCCTTATAATAGTCTAGTTTTTTTTTAAAGTACGTTTAGACGTCGCTCCTGAACCCCCTTAAACTTAAAATTTTGTTTCTGTTGGTCAAACAATTTGCTCGTAATTGCGCATGTGCAACAACCTGTCAGTAGATTAATTTCTTCATCTCTCTCTCTTTTAATTAATTAAAGTTCTTTTCTCCCCCCCCCCCCTCCCTAAACAAATTGGTTCTTGTTCTCTCTTTTAATCTAAATCAGGTCATTAAAAATGATTAGTCATTTTTGCCTGTCAATATATTTTTTCAAATGTCAATCAAAAAAAGTTTTTTTTTTTTTAAATTTCATCCTCTCACTTTCAGTTTTTAAGGTTATTTATTTTATAAAACAAATTATTATCTCAATCTTAAGTATTTTGCCATTTTTCTCATTTGAAAAAAAAAATTTGACGAAAAAGAGGGTGGGGGGGGAGGTTGGAAAAAAATTGAGCAATTTTTGAAGATAAGTGGATGGACTCTCGATAAATTTATTGCTCGATTGAACCATTTAGACATAAAATATTGAAGCGAATTTGTAATGTAATACGATTTATTTCTATCCAAATCAAAAATATGAGATAAAAGTCAGGAAGGACTTCAGAATCTTTTTTTTTTATTTATACTCATATATTAGCCAAGACCAACTAAATTTTACCACGTTCTATAATAATATGTATATCCATCAAAATCTCGACATCGAATTTTTGACATGAATCCAATACTTTCTCTCTATATATATTAACATATATAGAGGTAAGAGAAAGTAAAAAGAATTTTCAAATTTTTTTGTTCTTTGAGATATTACAAAACAAGTTTTCTTTGAATTCAAAGCTCAAGGAGGCGGGGAAATGTTTGTAAGCACTACATTGGGACAGTGTGATTACTTCTCCTAATTATTACCTAAACTGTGTTTTTAAAGTGAATATGAAGGGTTAAATTTGTTGCTCTTTGCTCTCTCTCCCTCTCTCTCTCCTATTTAATTTAAATTGGAATTTAAATTCGCACTCTCTCTTGATTGGTAGGTATTATTTTAACTTACTGTGCTGTGATATATTTTATGTTTAGTTAATTGCTTTACTTAAACGAACAACAAAAGGAAATAAATATTTTAATTTATTATAGCGAGAGAGAGATTCTTAATTTATCCTCTTCATTATTTATTAAAAAGCCAAATACCAGCTGCACTGCCCTATTTAAAAAACGTGATTATTTGTTAAATAGAAAGTAAAAATTAAATGATTTCTAGTAAGAGGAAGAGATTTGGATGCAATTCAATTCTTATACGAATCCCCCCTCCACCCCTATTTTGGACATGTTGATGGCTTTAAGCCAATTACAGGTGAATTTAAAGAGAGAGATTAAAATTAACGTTAATTTCTGTAAATTGAATCGAAGACAAGGCTTCATTCATCTGAAAAATTAATAGCCTGCGTGTCAAAAAAAACGTAACACTTTGTTTCTTCTTCAGAAGACCTTTTCTAATCCATGTTAATGACACTCTAATTTATTAAACATTTGATATGAAATCTCTTAAACATTTCTAAGTAAATTTAACACAAATCCATATCATTTTAATAAATAATTACAATTTAAATAAAACAAAGACAAAAATGTCGAAATTTTTTTTTTATTAACACCAAATTTCTAAAATTTTAAAATAATCTTTCCATTTCAGTTTTTCTCTATTTTATTGGAAATTCTTATATAAACAAAATTTTTAATTAATATCCAACTAAACATATCGAGATTATGTTGATTTGTCCCTCAAAGTGAAACCCGTGCTGGCCTTATATACCAAAGGTCGCGGGTTCGGATCCCAGGCAGTCAGATGATTTTATTTAAGCCATTTGTATACCAAATGGCTTAAATAAGAATGCCTCGACTCCCCAATATATAAATTAACAAATGGACCGTTTATTTTGAAGTGGTGTAAGTCCATTTTCAATTGTTTCGAGAAAATGAAAGGTTAACATATTTGTTTATTAAAGAATCTATTTACCGACCAATTTTCAATTGTACAAAACATGGGAATTTTTTAAGAAATTTACCACTATCTAGTTATACATAGAAAATTTACATTAATTTAATCATAAATTATGTGATATCTCATTTTTTAAAAAAATGGACTTACACCACTTTCAAAATAAACGGTCCAAATAATGAGTATGGTTTAGTCTTATATGGCCTGAGACTGTGACTATGTGAGTGTATTTATTTAGTATTTGAATCATTTTAAATTATTTAAAAAATTATATTTTATCAATTTAAAAATTGAACAATTATATTTTTATAATTCGTCATATATATTAAATTTCAACTTTTCTATTTTTTCCCGCACGGCTTGTGACGTCATAACTTGTATCGTCACGACCTTTGACGTCACGGCTTGTACGCGACATGCTGATAGAGGAACGAAAAAATTTGAGGCCATCAAATAAAAGTTACACTTTAAAAAAAAAACTATAAATACCGTTACCGTATTCAATTTTTTATACTTGTAAAAAAATTTCATTGCTATATTTATTTAATTTTTCGATACAATTCATTCGGGCATATTTCTTTACGCATATCATCCAAACTTCGCTATCCTTTGGATTTATTTATTATTTTAATAAGACTCTTAATTACAGTATAATATAAAAAGAATATTGGAAAATCTCATGACGATTCTTAATTAAGCCACCACCAGACACTCAGTTGTCCCTCCATATATGTGTATGTGTGTGTATCTAATACAAATAAATAAATAAATAAAAATAAAACAAAAAGCAATTGGGTCAATTGAGTTTATTTACTTGCTGAAATCGAATCAATCAATATAAATAATGATATTTGTTTAGTGATTTTGATGAATTTGCAATTAAATAAATAAATAAATAAATATTAAAATCCTTAAATAAATAAAAACAATATTTATTAAAATTTCTATAAGAGAGCGAAAAAGAATATTTAAATATATTTATAATTTCAAAAAAATAAATAAATAAATAAAAATTCCAATATAAATATTATCACGTTCTGGGTTAGTGGTGATATGTAGAAAAAAAAATCTGGTGTGAATCACTCAAATTAAAGAGGAGCATTTAATACAAATATTTAGGTCACTCTACATAAATATTTTATCTCTCTCTGCCCATAAGTGCAATCTTCTCTTGCAATCACTTTTATAAGTTTTTTTTGTCATATTTTAGTGAAAAAGCTCGATTTAATTTCCATTTTTTTAATTTATTTGGGGTGAAAAAAATATATATTCTAAAAATGTTGAAATGCTGAAACTTGCGGGCCGCGGCTTGGCCACCCCTGGCTTAAATCGAAAATTCATTTTTCATTAAATTCAGCCAATGTTCTAGATATCGTTGTATAAAATGCAGAGCTGACGTTATTAAGTATAATAATAATAATTAAGCATAATTTCCCGTTTAATTAGAAAATCGCCATTGTATATACAGTATATGAGTGTATTTAGAACGAATTTATTATTTTAAATATCCATTGAGAAGAGCAATTAAAGGTTCATTTCATTAACTTTTCCGGATAATTTATTTTAAAATCTGGTGTGTCTGGTCGGAAAGCACACAACTTTCTCTTACCTTCGATAATCGAAAGTTGTGTTCTGTGCTTGTCACACCAGATTTTTCGTGTCGACATATGTTTAGTTACCGCCGATATATTAGAATTCAAGATGTAATAAAATTTATAAACATGGCAACCATTTCTCTTATCTTCTCTATGAAGTACAAGAATAAAGTGTGCTTCAAACAATTTTGAGAGCAAACTGGTACATTTGAAAAATTATTGATTTTTGAATTTTAATCAAAATCGTTAGCGAATTTTGAAAAAAAATCGAAAAAGTACATCTGTAAAGTACTAGTACTCTTTGGCTGATTTCGTTCAAAAGCTTTGTGTCAAGTGCCAGGGGGTACAAAAACAAAATTGGTGAACATTTTTGTTTTTACTGTCTCTTAACTCTATACATGTGCCGGGAAATAACAGGTACCTAGAAAAGGAGATGAATCTACATGAAAAAAATAACACTTTTTTTTCCTATAAACTTAATATGCCCAGACGCTTCGTTTTCAAGATACAGGGGGTCAAAGTGTAATTTTTTTTTTTTTTTTTTTTGCTAATATCTCGAGAACCGTTTGAGATACCATCTATTACAATAGTATTGAGAATAAAGCCCGGAAGTTAGGCAGCCCAAATGGCAGCTGGCCTGTCTAAGAAATATCTTTTTCAAAGCAGACAATAGGGCGATCGGCCTTTATTACCATAAAAATTTATCTTTTTAATATATTAGTGAACGTGTACCATTTGGGCTGCCTAACTGCCGGGCTTTATTCTCAATACTATTGCAATAGATGGTACATTGTTTAGCTTCTGTACACGATTTATCTTCACTATTCCGCTTGTTTTATGTGTAAAGTGTAAACATTGTGTCTCAAAAGGTTCTCGAGATATTAGCAAAAAACAAACAAAAAAAATTCAACTTTGACACCCTGTATCTTGAAAACGAAGCGTCTGGGCATATTAAGTTTATAGGAAAAAAGTCTTATTTTTTCATGTACAATCATCTCCTTTTCTAGGTGGCCTGTTATTTCCGAGCACCTCTGTAGGTAAGAGACAGAAAAAAAATGTTCACCAATTTTGTTATGATAGAAAAAGTCATTGAATGATATTAAAAAAAAAAAGCAATTCGATCTGCCCCTAATCGGTAATTCAAATCCCCTGCTAAGCTGGCTCTGCCCTAGGGTAACGTTAACGTTATTTTAAATTTATTATTAAGACCAAATGGAGCAGATGTTGTGTGATAAGAGAGGAATTAGCAAATGATTCATAGATATTATAAAAAAAAAGTAAAAAAGTCATTCGACCTTCTCCTTCTTAATGATTTAAGATCTCTTTCAAACGTGTCACAATAATATAATTTTTTTTTTCTTTCCTTGGCTTTAATATTTCGATCTCTATATATATTTTTTTTTCCGTCTTTCACATAGGGCGTGTATAATCCGCGCAAAATAAACATGCACAATTGAATTATCATTATCAAAGCTTAATGGATTATAAATAAAGCGCCGCCGAGAGAGGAGATTGTGAAATAGAGACAGACAGACAGACAGGTGATTTACGATACCTAGTTGATTGCTTCAATAGAGGAAAAAAAAAAAAATAATTCCCTACCTTTCACCTTATTTAGTCAAATATTGACGGATTTTGCTGGAAAAACAAAGGAAGAAATAAATAAAAGCGAAGGTCTTTATGAAATATCAACACACCTTGCTTTTTGTGCTGGGGGACAAACACAAAACCAACAGAGGGTGGAAACCCTGCTTGGTTTCTCAAAATTTATTAAGCTTTATAAAAAAAAAAGTATAATTTTATTAAGTCAGTACATTTAGATCGGTTAATAAACTAGGCTACACTGATTTGAGCGACAAATCAACATAATCTCGATGTTTTGTTGGATAATAATTACAAATTTCTTGAGTTGAATGGCTGTAGAAATTCAAATTTGAAAAAAAGAACGGGAACAGCAGCCGGGTTAAATAAAAAACTTTCGACGTTTAGGGTGCAAGTTGCACCCATCCTCAGGGCCTACGTTAACAATTTTTTTTTTTATTAGTAACTAATTATTTTATATACATAAATACAGTAAATGATATTTCATGAAATATTAAGATTTTACTCACAAGCAAAATTGTCAAAAATTTAGTAGTAGCTTAATCGGTACTTAAAATTAATTTCATGTTTATACATGTATTCATTGGTTCGTAGCATTCTATAGTATGTACAATAACAAAAACTTATTATAAAACGTTTTTACTTGCACCCGAAACGTCGGCTAAGAAATATAAAGTTTTTTATTTAACCTGGGTGCTGTTCCCGGGAAGGCTCCAGTTCTTTTTTCAAAATTAATTACAAATTTCGTTTTTATTTTTAATCAAATAGTCAGAGAAAAACTGAAATGGAAAGATTATTTTAGAAATTTGGCGTTAATAAAAAAAAATTCGACATTTTTGTCTTTGTTTTATTTAAATTGTATTTATTTATTAAAATGATATGGATTTGTGTTAAATTTACTTAGAAATGTATAAGATATTTCATATCAAATGTTTAATAAATTACAGTATCATTAAGATTTGATCAGGGGCCCACGTCTTGTGGGTACGTGGATGGAGACCAGACCACGAGCTGCCCTAGCTGGGACTGGCAGTATTTCTGTTCTTTGCCTGTCAGTCTCTCCCCTTCTATATTTTCAACAGGTGTCAGACCGTGCGACGGGCTGGCCTGTTCTATTCCTTCCCGGTCGCAAAAACTCTCCCCACCGACCCCGCACCGCGTTAATAATAAAGGCGAAAAAAGAAGAAGAAGAAGACGACAGTATCATTAAGATAGCAATGTAGATGTAGATTAGAACATGTCTTTTTAAGAAAAAACAAAGTGTTAAATTTGTTTAACAAAAAATTAAAATAAGTAAGGTTTCTTCCATAAAAAACAACAATTCTTTTAATTCTAAATTATTTATTAATGGATAAAAAAAAGAATAATTTTTATTTTTTATTAATAATATTAATTTTAATTTTTTTTAATTATTATTGTTTTTTTTTTTATATATTATTTTTTATAAAATAATTAATTATATTTTTTTTTTTTTAAAAAAAAAAAAAAGATTATATTTGGTGTAATTTAAATAAATTAAATTAAAAAAAATTTGAGGTGATCTTAAATTGGGCCCGGGAAGCCCCAAAATACCCCCCCGAGACGCGCACCTTAACTTCTTTATCTGCAACTGAGGTCGTTTAGACCCGTTGATATTCAATTCAATTGAAATAAATTTCTCTCCTAGGGCGGGATGCGATCCCTTAACCTTTGACACCAAAAGCTAATGTTCTACCTTTGAGCTATAAGGTCAAGGGCTGAGGCTATCATTATTTCATATTAGGGGTAGGGGACCCCCTTTTAAGGGGTTCACAAATCCCATTGGAAAGCATCATGTTCTCCTCTCATTATGAAAAATTAAAGCCACTTAATTATAATAATTACCCTAAATCTCTCAAATGAAAAAATATAAAATTTGTTATATAATTAAATTTTTTTCCCCCTCATCAGAATATAGCCTATTAAAAGAAATCAGTATTTTAGTTAAGGTCTCGACTTACGCAATTAAAAGAAAAAATTGTTAATTTTGTTAATTTACACAGGCCGAAGCGATGTATTAATGGAAATTGAGGATTTTCAGGAAGAGTAATTAATTGAACAAACCAAGCAATTTGAAACTGCGAAGATGGGTGAATTCCTAAATGGACCCTGTTATGCAATATAGTGTGTCAAAGATCAAAAAATTCAAAATTGAGTTAGTATTGATATATTGTTTCAAATGTTATAATTAATAGTATTTTTTATGAAATATGTCCTAAAAAAATTTATATTTAATGTTACTTGCACAATTGACAACCCCCCCCCCCCCCCCCCCCCCCCCCCCCCCCCCCCCCCCCCCCCCCCCCCCCCCCCCCCCCCCCCCCCCCCCCCCGAAAAATTATATATAATCCAATGAAAACAAAAAAACTTTATTGTTGATTTTCTCAAAACTCGATGTTTGGTCATTGACACACCATTGCATAACAGGGCCCAAATATGATCCGGGATGGATTAGCTGGTCCAGGGGTGGCCAACCCGCGGTCCGCCTTGAACATTCTTCCGACTCGCAAAATTCAGCACATTTTTATTTTTTAATTACAATATAGCCTATATTTTTTTCACCCCAAAAAAATTGGCCCGCGTAGTTATGATGAATTTCCAAAGTAGCCCGCAAGATCATTTGGGTTGGCCACCTCTGCTCAAGACCCTGATCCTGAAAGTTACAAAAGCCGTCAAATGAAAATGGTATTGCGTGCTACACTTTAATTTATAAAGAAAAGAGCTGACAATGTGAATCACAATTGAAGTACCGAAGCTGTGACGACCAGTCACACCAGTGCGACCAGTCACACCAGATTTTTAAGGTGTAGCTGATTTATCTTTCAATTAGACAGATGTGCACCGTACATTAATTACCTGAAAAATTGGGGCAGATGATTAAAGAAAATCAAGAGTCTCCCGCACGATTAGGCGCGGAACCCGCCAAAGGCGGGCGGCCCCTTATGGCTTTCAAGAAACTAAATAATAATGTGAAAGGAGTGATTTATAAATCTACTAAAACTAAATAAAAGGGAGATCCAAGTAACACGGAAATGAAATTTTTTTTTATTGAGAACCCATCTGCTTTTTGGAGTCGTCAAAAGAGCCAATATATTTTTCGTTTCCTCCCTTCAATAATAAACTTCCGATGACCAAATATTTAGCTTTCTGATAGTATTAGACCTATAATTAGTACGCAGCTCGCGTTGTCATTTTTGTCAGCTAGCAAAGAAATATAAATCACAGAAAATTTGAATTTCAAACTGAACAAAGAAATATATTTAAAAAAACAACAACAAATGTTTTTTTTTTTGTTTGCTCATTTAAATTCTATTTTAGAGTCAAGTGTAAGTAAAAATTAATTAAATGAAAAAAAAAAAAAATTGAAATGAAAGAAGAAGAGATGTGACTGGATTTCACACAACGAGAGAGAGACAAATTGAATTTTTGTGCGCATTTCGCGCTAGAGGATCTCTCCAAGGCTTAGGGGGGGGGGGGGCCTTACAATAGCACCTGATTAAATCAGGGTCATCGGGTCAAAAGACGAGGAGAGCGAATTCCCTCTCGCTTTGACTTTTTGAACAATTCCTTTACACAAACGTTTTTTTGTTGAATAATACTTTCTGACATAACATTCAATATTTTATTAATAACAAAAAGATAAAACCTTTTTTTTTAAATATTAGCTTTTTTTTTTTTTTTTTGAATGTTTAGCCAAGTGTTAATCGTTAGTAACATGAGGAAATTAAAATTGATAACATGCAGTACGTTGGCACGCTAAAAAAGAAAAATGTTTTCCTATAAAAATCCTCCTTTTAATTAAATTAATTAAAATAGAAAGGATTTAACAGAAAAAAAATGAATTCTTTTTCGGTTGATTTAAATGTCACATCGCGGAATTATATTTTGATGCTCTCTTTGACAAACCTACAAAAGGGGTGAGGGTAAAGGGGCTAATTACCTCCGCGAGATTAAAAAAAAAACTTTTATTTCCATGAAAATAATGAGTTTTATTTGTAAAATAAATAGCGTAATGTTGGAAGTTGTTTTTTACTTTCTCTTGCCTTTGTATATATGTAATGTTTATATAGAAAGTATTGGATTCATGATAAAAATTCGATGTCGAGATTTTGACGGATATACACGTTTTGAGGTCCCCTGAATCCATAAAAGTGGTTTTCGCGTCATGGTCTCTCTGTGTGTGTGTCTGTGAAAAAAATAGAACAAAAAAATCTAGGAGGTTGAAATTTTATATTTAAGTTAGTCATGGGACGTGACACGTAGCTTTTGAAAAATATCGACCAAAAAGTACTAGTATTTT
This sequence comes from Euborellia annulipes, assembly GCA_023213315.1. NCBI lineage: Eukaryota > Metazoa > Arthropoda > Insecta > Dermaptera > Anisolabididae > Euborellia > Euborellia annulipes. Next base: position 26,645 of record JAKCPI010007275.1, on the reverse strand, counting down.
ACTGATGCACTTGTTCCACTTTTTTTTCGATTTTCTCAAAATTCGCCCCAATGATTTTGGTTAAATTTCAAAATTCAATTATTTTTTAGCCCTCGGGGCTTGGTGTAGAGGTTAGAGTGCTAACCTCGTATACCGAACGTCGCGGGTTCGGACCCAGGCAGTCCGATGATTTTATTTAAGGATATCAAATGGCTTAAATAAGAATGCCTGGACCCCCAATAGATATTATCTTATACAACGGTTATCGTATAAAGTCTTAAATGGCCTAAGTTGCCGAAAAGATTGTGTGAATGTGAGTGTGAATGAGAAAAAAATTGTGAATGTTTAAAAAAAAAAGAAAGAAAAGAAATTGGAATGTACCGCACTGTCGGAAACTAAATATATGTCGACACCAAAAAATCTGGCGTGACAAACACAGAACACAACTTTCCTTTATTGAAGGTAAAAGAAAGTTGTGTGCTGTGCCACCAGTCACACCAGACTTTTTTAAAGATTTACAGTAGACTATAAATTTACATCAAATCAATTTTTTTTTTTTTTTTACTTATATATAAATCTATATAAACATTTAAACAAATCTTCCTTTTTTATATACATCTATATATATATATGCTAATGTCCGTCTGTCTGTCACGCTCTATTTGGACGAATTCCCGAAACCAAATTTTATATTTTATATCTTTAAAGAGGACTTTATACGGATTACAAGAAAATTATTTTCGACCCGAAATTTCTATAACTTTTTGAGTTATTAATTGCTGAACTTACGATTTCTCGCATAGGAAATGTATGGGTCGTTTTAACAACTTACCTACCCCAACATTAAAATAGCATCCCTATGGGGAAATACACGGTGTGTGTCCTTCAGCATTAAAATAGCTGAAGGACAAACACCATGTATTTCCCCATAGGGAGGCTATTTTAATGTTGGGGTAGGTAAGTTATCAAAACGATCCATAGAGAAATATTTATATATTCTTTGCATTTATGTATTCTATGAATGTAAACAAATCAGTAGATTGGAATAACAATAAAGAAAAGACTAGAGTCCGACTCAGGCGGGTCCGACTCAGGCGGGTCTGAGCCAGCTGTCGAGGGTCCGGGGGGGGGGGGACAGGGGTGGCTAGTCTAAATAAAATTCTTTATCGTTCTAATCGTTAAGTGGAGCATTCTTCACTCATGGCCTGTGTACGTAGATGTTGATCCCGAATCAAAACCGACCCTTGTTTGCATCCTATATCATGAATGCTGTTTTCTGGACAAAGGCGAAAACTAAAGAAACCGCCATTTTAATATACTTTTGCCCTCAGGCCTTGGTTTAGTGGTTAGCGCGCTGGCCATTTGTACCAAAGATCAAGGGTTCGCATCCCGTCCCAGGCGATTGGATTGGATACCAATCAAATTGAAATAATTAGGAACGCGGTCTAAATAGCCTCCGATGCCGAAAAGACCTTAAACATTTTAAAAAAATATACTTTTTTTCAAATATCGCAAATAGAATTCTCCATGATTCATCACATAAACAAACAAAGGGTTCGAATGGACCCACCCTTAATTAGGTATTATTTTAAATCCACTCTCCCCGATATAAAAAAAAAACCAAAATCATTTGATCCTTATTCTGATTGATGACGATGATGACAACAAAAAAAAAAAATGGAAATTCAATAAATGAACATTTGTTAATCGGCTAAATATTTTGCAAAAGCCGATATTTTATTGAATAAGCACACGCCTATATATTTTCGACCTTAAAATAGGAATTGACATTTGCTAATTATATACGTGTGTGTTTGTAGGCCTATGTTTATGTAGGCGTGCAGAGAGGGAGGGGTAATCTATTCAATTTTATCATCAATTATTAGAGATGACAATATGGCAGGGAAATTTTTATTTATTTTTTTTTTTAATTTGCGTTCTTCTCTTTTTTTTAATTATTATTTTCAAAAATTGTTTTAAAATTTTTTTTTGATTATTAACTTTATATATACGTACGCACATTAAATTTTTTTTTTGTATTTCTGGGGGCGTTATGGCCCGAAACGTAAAGATATAAATAAAGATTTTTACGATCATAATTTTAAAAAAATAGTGGAAAACTTTGTTTCCTCTTCAGAAATCTATCTTAAGGATACTGTAATTTATTAAACATTTGATATGAAATATCTTAAACATTTCTAAGTAAATTTAACACAAATCCATATTATTTTAATAAATAATTACAATTTAAATAAAACAAAGACAAAAATGTCGAAATTTTTTTTTATTAACACAAAATTTCTAAAATTTTAAAATAATCTTTCCATTTCAGTTGTTCTCTGTCTATTTTATTGGAAATTCTTATAAAAACAAAATTTCTAATTAATATCCAACGGGGGGGTTGATGGTTTTTTGTTGGGGGGGGTTTTTTTTTTTTTTTTTTTTTTTTTTTTAATTTATTTATGGGATGTGTGGGCATGTATCACCCTTCCCTTTTTATTTAAATTTATTTATAGAGAGATTCATTTGAAATTAAAGTTTGGGGAAAATATTACTTTTTTTAGGTTATTTATATTATTAAGATTGTGAATTTTTTATGGGGGGGGGGGGGGTCGCCCCCCTTATCCCCCCCTGTATCCAACAAAACATATCGAGATTATGTTAATTTGAAGCCATCAGCGCCAGAACGGCCTAACCCACATTTCACTTTGGTTTTATGCCTTAGTATCTATAAAATCATGAATTCCAGAGCAGTACTGTACTACTGTATCATGAGTAGTTCTGTACTACTCTGGAATTCTCCATTTTATAGATACTAAGGCATAAAACCAAAAGTGGAATGTGGGTTAGGCCGTTCTGGCGCTGATGGCCTCAAATCAACATAATCTCGATATGTTTTGTTGGATATTAATTACAAATTTTGTTTTTATAATAATTTCCAATCTATATATATATATATAAAATTCACTAATGTCCGTCTGTCCGTCTGTCTCTCTGTCTGTCTGTCTGTCTGTCACGCTCTATTTAGGCAACTTCCCGTTGGAATTTTGAAATGAAATTTTATATGCATAAAGAGGTCCTCCTCGGGATTACAGGAATATTATTTTCATCCCGAAATTCCCATAACTTTTTGAGTTATCAATTTTTTAAAGTTACGATTTCTCCCATAGGAAATGTATAGAGAAATATTTATGTATTCTTTTCATTTATGTATTCCATGAATGTAAACAAATCCTCAAGCAGGCACTGAATTGGAATGGAATAATAATAATTTTCTTTCCTTAATTAAGAAGAAAAGGCGAGGGTCCGCTGCAGGCGGGCCCGAGCCAGCTCACGGGGGTCCAGGGGTGCGAAGTCCCCCTGTCTAGACGTGAAGCTTCTCATAATTAAGAAAAGGCGAGGGTCCGCCGCAGGCGGGCCCGAGCCAGCTGGGGGGTCCAGGGGGCGACGCGGCTAGTAAAATAGAGAAAAACTGAAATGGAAAGATTATTTTAAAGTTGTTTGAAATTTGGTGTTAATAAATAAAATTTCGACATTTTTGTCTTTGTTTTATTTAAATTGTAATTATTTATTAAAATGATATGGATTTGTGTTAAATTTACTTAGAAATGTTTAAGATATTTCATATCAAATGTTTAATAAATTACAGTATCCTTAAGGTAGTTTAGGTCTTCTTAAGAAGAAACAAAGAGTTACGTCATTTTTGTTTCACTTTTCTAAAGTGTAGCGTGAATGAATTCATGGCGTTTTTTTTTTTTTTTTTTTTTATCCAGTTATTTTTTTCGATATTAATATTAATTGTGGCTCTCTATTAACTAATTATTTAGAAAAAATAGTTTCCTTTTTTGATGCAATTATCTTTGATAAATAATTTTATAGTGGAAAATGGAGTTACAATATGTAACTATGGTAGATGGACGACAATATTGAAACAAGCAACGTCATTACTTTTTATTATTATTTCCAATAACATCTCTCCGTTTAATTAAACTTTTTATAAAATACCGGCATCTAAAATAATGAAATTGGATTTGTATAAAAATAAAATAAAAATATTTATTTTATTTTTTAACTCACACACCCCCACACATTCATCAAATAAAACGAATTCTTTCAAAATGTTTTTTTTTTTTTTTTTTACTTTCTCTTACCTATATGTATATGTTAATATACATAAGGGTGGTCCAAAAAACTGAACTTATTTAAATACACTAAGCCATCCCCTAATTTTGTTCCAACATACAACAATAGCCACCACACAAAATGTCAGCATCCTACGACAAATGGAAAGCAGTGCTCAATCTATGTTAATTTTGAAAATTTTGCTAAATACTAACGTTTTTTTAATATTTTTTGTTGAAACAACTATTACTACAAGTTGTGGAAGCCAATCGTAGACTAGTTCCAACAGAACCAACTAAAAAAGCTCTTCTCAACCTTCAGCTCAATCTTCAGCCGTCGGCCTACAAGAACGGAAGGAAAAATGTAAATTTGTTTTTTCAGATAAACAGTTTACTTAAGCAGTTAATATTACATATTTACTATAATTTAAGAATATAAATATAAAAGTTAGAAAATAAATATTAGTATCTACAAGTAAACAATTGTGTTTATTTTATTTACCAACATTTAAAAAATTACGCTATTTCAACTTTTTTACCCTTAATGAGCACTGCGTTCTTATTTATGTATCAACTTGAGATTTCGGGAAATTATTTATATTACCAAATAAAACTAAATTAGGGGGTGGCATGGTCTCCTGCTTAAACTTCAGTTTTTTCCATAGTAATATGAACCACCCTAATATATATATAGAGAGAAAGTATTGGATTCACGTCAAAATTTCGACTAATACCACCACCCTTCCTACATCTCCTTCAAGCTCTAACAGTTTGTACAAAAAATTAATTATTTTTAAAAATTCCATGACATAACGATGAGAAGTTCTCTTGGTGGTTACCTTATGTAATTAATTAATATCTAAAATCTTGACTTGTTCCCCGAACCAGAGGCCAATACCAAACAAGTACGTGGGGAGAGAAAGCTTCTTTTTTTTTTTTTTTGTAAACAAACAACAAAATAAATATTGTCGTTAGCCACTCGAAAGGAGAATCAACCCCGGAGTTGATTCTCCTTTCTTTCTCAGACATACAGACACCCTACACTCACGCACACACACATACTTAAAGAAAGAGAGATAATAGCAATCTTTTGTGTGTGCGAGGAGACAGACAGACAGACAGACAGACGCATCTCTTTCGCTCTCTACGTTCACTAGATAGATAGATAGATCTCCGATTGTTATTCTCCTCGCAAATTTCGGGATTCAAAATACAAATAAATAAATAAACTCTTGAAATCTCTTCTTCTTCTATTTTATTTCTATTTTCCTTTCTGTTGATTTAAAGAAAGAGAGAGAGAGAGGAAATTACTCTTTTCAAATTTATCCGAGTCGATGGTTTTATATAAAGAAATTTGTTAACTAGTAGGTGAGGATTAAATTTTATTGAGGGTAAAATTAAAAAAAAAATCTTCTTCACAAAAAATTGATTTGTGAATCTAGTACATTTTTACTTTCTCTTATAGAGAGATTCATGTCAAAAATTCGATGTCGAAATTTTGATGAATATACACGTTTTGAGGTCCCCTGAATCCAAAAAAGTGGTTTTCGCGACATGGTCTATCTGTATTGGTCATTGGTATTAATAATATAAATATAGGCCTACTAGTCGCAATGCCTGCCTCGGGCATTAAAAATTTAGAAGACTTCTTGTTGAATTGCAAGGACCTTGAAATTTCATGTATGGGTACTGACTGGGAACAGTAGGGCCAGTAGCGTATCCAGTTAGGGGCGAAGGGGGGCGCTGACCCCCCCCCCCCACCCCAGGCTTTCCGGCTTTTTGCCTAAATCTCGGGCTTTTTTTTTGAAATTTCATAATAAATTCATTTTATTGCAATATATCACAAATCTGGAGAAAAATTACAAAACAATGTCGAATGAGATTCGTATAGCCCACTAAAAAAAAAGCTCGAACGAAAAACGGCGCCCTACAGTAGTTGAGCTTCGTAGGAAACTAAATACATGTCGACACAAAAAATCTGGTGTGACAAGCACAGAACACAACTTTCGATTACCGAAGGTAAGGGGAAAATGTTTATATTTTGTTACCATGGCAACCATTTCTCCTATCTTTCTTATGAAGTACAAGATTAAAGTGAACTTCGGAAAATTTCAATGGCAAAATGAGAATATACATTTTAAAGAGCATCTAAAAAATAATTAATTTTTGAATTTTAATCAAAACCAAATTTTGAGAAAGTCGAAAAAAAAAATGGAAAAGTACATCAATATTTTCTTTAAAATTATTTCTCTCTAATTGATATATTTTTATACATTAAATATTATATTTTTTTGTTTTTATCCTTCTCTGGGTATAAATTGAAGGATCATTATTTTGTAATTGATTTAACATAGCTCCATTTGAATATATTTATCTATATTTAATAAAAATTATTCTTATTTTAAATTTACTTCTTACAAAATGTTTCTCACTGTATATCTACAATATATGATGAATTTGGCAAGTTGTTTAAATTGGGTTGTTTAAATTGGATCTTATCAATATACCTATATATTGATATATCTTTGAATAACTATTTATATGTAATTAAATTAATAATTTCTTATAATTTTTTTAATGACTTATTAAAAAATTATCGTAATTAATTTTTTTGTTATCAAGCAAATACAAAAAAACAATCTGTCCCAATAATCTTTAATTTCTTTTAAATTTAAAAATGAATTTATTGTTATTATTAATCACATATTAATTAGGAAATTTTTAAAATAAGCTTAGATGATTTATTTAAAAAATCAACTGTCAAATTAGTTCATTATTCTTGCAATAGATGGCAGACTAGTCTAACAGCCGATATAGAATTAGCCTATATCTGGCCTATATTATATATTTTTATGCTTTTATAAAAGATACCTAATATATAATAACATTTATAAAGTATTTATTGTTAAAAGATCAATGAAAATCAACCAAATGCATTAAATATTATTAGCTACCATTCTGACATCTCTTGACAAATTTTTGAATTACTTGATTTTTTGGACATACTTTGTGTGACACACAACGCCATCTTAGCGGGAAAAACATGCGTAACCACTTCGCTTCCGTTCCTCTTAATATCCTGTGAAATGGCCTGATTAAATAAATAAATCAATAAAGAACTAGTACTTTTTGGACGATTTTAATCAAAAGCTTCGTGTCACGTCCCAGGGAGGTGCCTAACTTAAATATAAAATTTCAACCTCCTAGCTCTTTTCGTTCTTGAGATATTTTGAATAATAATAATACAAAGGATATATAAAATCTAAATTATCATTGGAATAATTCGTTCTTTTTGTATTCTCTCTTCTCTAGACTTATTATTTTTTTTTTTTCGTTAGGTATTGTATTATTTTGAAGAAATACGCGACCTGTAAACAAATAGCCCACCAAAGAAAAAAAAAAAAAGAAGAAATTTTAACCTCGTTTTTCTCTTTCTCTTAAAACAAGAAGGATCGAATTATTTTCTCACACAAACACAAATAAGTCCTCTAGTCAAATTAGATTGCAAGGATGAAAGAAAGAAAGAAAGAAAATTGTCTTTCTCTCAATTTGTTCAAAATTAATTAAAAGAGAGATTAAGCTAAGGTGTGTGTTTGTATTTTGACCACCAATATATAACGCTAATTTGTCAAAAATTGAGTGAGCGTTGAAAAGATAATTATTATTTAAATGAACGCACACTTGTTGTTGTTGTTAATTAATTTGTCCGCAATCTGCATATCTTAATTCCGCAACGCACGCGGCGGCGGCGGTTCTTTTATTAATTGCCTTGCGAGTGAATTTTTATTTAAACCCATTATCACGTATAATATATTCGACTCACCTGTAATTCTTGCCAGCCTCGTTTGCCCCAGCCTCCTTGGAGATCTTGCCAGGCGCGTTTACCCCAGCCGCTCTAAAATGAAAATAAAAATAGAGCTTTTTTATTTTTGCAACGTTTCTACACTGTGCGTCAAAAATAACGTAACATTTTGTTTCTTTTTAAGGCCTGTTCTAATCTATCTTAATGATACTGTAATTTAAGAAACATTTAATATGAAATATCTTTAACATTTCTAAGTAAATTTAACACAAATCAATATCATTTTAATAAATTTAAATAAAATAAAGAAAAATATGTCGATTTTCAATTTGAGAGACAAATCAACATAATCTCGAAATGTTTTATTGGATATTAATTCAAAATTTTGTTTTTTATAAGAATTTCCAATAAAATAGACAGAGAAAAACTGAAATGGAAAGATTATTTTAAAATTTTAGAAATTTGGCGTTAATAAATAAAATTATGTAGTTATGTAGAAAGATTCTAAAGATAATAAATAAAATTTCGACATTTTTGTCTTTGTTTTATTTTAATTGTAATTATTTATTAAAATGATATGGATTTGTGTTAAATTTACTTAGAAATGTATTTCAAGGTTATTTAATCATAAATTCACCACTCGCGGCAGTGGCTCATTTTTTACGAGTTTGACAATACAAAATTGATATTTTCTATACTATATTGATACTAGGTAGGCACGAGAAATAAAACGCAATTTTATTTCACTGTTCTAGTCGACGTTTCGGGTGCTAATCGTCCCTCATTTTTAGAAAAATTAATATATACATTGCATAGAAGGTATTAGCACCCGTAACGTCTACGAGAACAGTGAAATTGTTTTATTTCTCGTCCTGTCTGCCTAACTAGTATCAATAGTATAGATAGACAATCTAGATATTTTCTAATTTTTAGAGGAATTTCTTCTTTTTAAAGTGAAACTTTAATTTTATCGACTCAAATTTTTTCGCCCATCTATCAGCATGTCGCGTTACAAGTCGTGACGTCACAAGCCGAGACGTCACTAACGACTCACATCAGGTTTCTTTTTTTAAATCTCTTGTAGACTATAGGCTACAATATAAGACACTTTAAAGTGGCTTAGGCAAATATAAAATGATATAACGACGTAGTGTCTAAAAAAGGAAATTTCTTTTCTTCTGTTTGAAAAATATTTGAATTCAGACGTCAAATGCATAGAATGACTTGACTTCACCGTGTCAAGATTTTGGCTTATCCCTGTTTAGGAGAAGTTAGCGAAAAATAAAAATTGCCGACCCCTCACCGAGGAATTAAAGAAAACAAGCAAAAAAAATATTTAGATGAAAATTAAATATTAGATGAAGATAAATTGGACGATGTTATCCATAAAGAAACCAAGCGCCATTATGATCGAAATTGAGATAAGAACGCCATCTTGTAGGGAAAAAAAAGATTTACCTCTTTATTTAAATCACATCATTATTACTCTGTGCACTTTTTTTTGTATAAAACAAGAAAAAGAGTCATTGGTTTTGTTTACAAGTGTGCAAATGAAATGCACTTTAACTCAGATTTAGGCTAATGGCGCTTGGTTCCTTCGTGCATAACATCGTCCAATTTTTGTCCCAGGTGTTAATATAAGGGGAAAATAATTTTATACTGAATAATGACTGATTGCAACTGTACAGTTTCGGTCAAAAATCTGACCAAATTGTTTCTTACGCTGAGGCCATGAAGAACGAGTGACTCGTTAATAATTTTTTACAAATAAAGCACAGTTAAACCGAAATAGTAATTAACGATCCCAACTTTGAAAGGTTAAATACCAAACAGAGTTGATTGAAAAAGCGTTATAAAATAATTGAATTGATGCTAAATATCACCTATAATACTATTTAAATAAAAAAAAAAAAACGGAATTTTTGTTTGTTTGTTATTGAAAATCAATTATTTTTGTTGTTGTAGAGCTAGACCAGAAGACGGTTCTTGCATTTCACTCTTTATATTCAAATACGAATTATTTTTGTTTGACTAAAAAAAAGAAAAAAAAAATCCCAATATTTTTTTTGCTGTTGTTGTTGTTAAGCATTCACTCATTAGGTGGGGGATTATTTTCAATAAAAATGTTGCTTCGTTAAGCCGCTTCCATCGGATGCCACGCATTGTTTATTGCGGAGCAGCTCATTTCTCGATTGCTATTGGGTTTTAATTGGGAGAAAAAAAAAAAAATTCGTTTTTGTTTTAATCTAACTAACCACACCAATATGGTTAACAAAATTAATTCCGCCTGCCTTCGCCCCCTCCAGCTGGCTCGGGCCCCCCCGCGGCGGACCATCGCCTTTTCTTAATCAAATGCCGCAATATTGCAGTCAGCTCGTTTCAGAAAATAAAAATATTAAAAAATAACGTTCTATTAACTTAGGGGAGCATAATGGCGGTATGTGCGTCTGTCTATATCCAATCCAAGTCCCATCCCCGATCTCTCTAAAGAAAAAAAAATTAAAAATTTAATTATATAACAATTGTTATTATTTTTAATTTGAGAGATTTAATTATTAAAATTAATTAGCTTTAATTTTTCATACGTAGAAAGAGAACACAATGTTTTTCAATGGAAAAATTTAAAATTTTCGAACTCCCTGAAAGAGGGGCGGGAGAGGGGCCGGACTCCTAATTTTCCTAAAATCACCATCGGAAAATTCTCTTTCTATTAAAAAAAACTATTGAAAATCTGCCCAGTAGTTTTGGAGTCTATGCGTTATAGACAGTCAGACAGAAATTGTCTTTGATAAAATTGTAAAATTAATAAAAAATAATATAGATAATTAAAGTTAAAAATTAAATAATTAAATCTCCTAATTATTATTCTATAATTAATCATATATATTAAATTTCAATTTTCCAATTTTTGTCAAATATATTAAGGCATATAGAGAAGAAAACATGTTAACAAAAAGAGCCCCCTCCCAACCGTGTATTTTTTGACGCGGCACATTGAATTCATGGAGAACGATTGCCGATCCCTTACCGTGGAAGAATGATCAATTTTTTAATCCCTGACTTATTCAACTCTGTTACATTTCACTCCTCTTCTTGGGGTGCTTATTAACGGTAACCAATCCCAGAATGAAATTGTTTTGCGAATCAAGGGAAAAAAAGTATCGATACTTTGTACCTGGTATCGTATCGATACTTTTTTCGTGTCCCTATGCGTACCTGAAGGTCTTGCCATGCCCGTTTGGCGACTGCTGCTGCTTCTTGTGCCGCTGCTTCATGATTTTGTGCTGCTGCTTGTGCCGCTGCTACCCCTGTTGCTGGTTGTAGGAGTCCGTCTGAAGCTTCTGGTGAGGCTGCCGCCGCAGCAGCTGCCACCAACGCCACTAACGCCGCTGACCATCCGCCCCACTCACGAATCATTCTAGAAAACAAACAAAAAAAAACAAAACCATTACGTTTTCATTAATATTCGCATGCTTTTGCCGATAAGATGGCGCTAGGGATCTTAAAAATTTAGTCAAAAAGCCAAACTAGGGGTATATTTAATTTTATTTTAATAATGATTAGTTTATAAATATTACTAGCCGCGCCGCCGCCTTCGGCGGGCTTTGCGTCTAGGCGGGGGCTACGCCCCCTGGACCCCCCACCAGCTGGCTCGGCCGCCTGCGGCGGACCCTCGCCTTTCTTAATTATGAAATTAAAATTATTATTACTAACAACTAAGTATTCCAGTCCAGTGCCTGCTTGAGGATTTGTTTACATTCATGGAATACACAAATGAAAAGAATACAAAAATATTTCTCTATACATTTCCTATGGGAGAAATCGTAACTTTAAGAATTAATAACTCAAAAGTTATGGGAATTTCGGGACCCGATTATTTTTCCGGGACTCTCCATAACGCCCTCTATAAGACTGCAAAATTTCGTTTCAAAATTCCAACGGGAAGTTGGTCAAACAGAGCGTGACAGACGGACAGACAGACAGACAGACGGACGGACGGACAGACAGACGGACACTCCGCAATTATTATATAAGATTATATAAGCTTATCATTTATAACTGCATAAATAAATATAGACTCATAAGTGATCTGATAATACCGGCTGTTAGACTAGCCTGCCATCTTTTGCAAGAGTGCTGAACTATTTTTAATAAATACGAAATTTATTTTTGACTCGGTCACCACTTTATTTAATTATTATTGGTTGTATATTAATCATTTTTACATTTTTAGATAAAAAAAAAAACAATTTTCATAATAGGGCTTTTTTTTTGCATTTTCTATAAATATAAAAAAAATATATATTTTTTTCATTAATCGTAATTTAAAAAAAAAAGCATTCTCTTATGTAAAATGTTCACAAATTTTAATCATTAAAAAAAAACCGCATAAAAAAAAAATACTTTAAAATGCCTCAGTAGTTTCCAACTAAAGATTAAATGTGACCTGACGGTGGTCCGATTGTCTGTATAGGGATATATAATACGATACTTGGAAGTGAAATGTGACCTGACTTAAAGTTAAAAATTAAGTTAAAATGTTAAATCTCTCTTTGAAGTAATCGAAATGCAAACAACAAAATAAACAATTGACATTGGCCTTATTAATTACGTTGTATAATTGAATGAATGTAGACACAATAGGATTGAATTTACACCTCCGCCTGATTGGCCGTTGACTAGCTTTGTTTCCGCGGCATTTTGGTTGCCTATAATTAAAGGCGCGCGCGCTCTCTCTCATCATCATCCATCATCACTTTTAGTTTAATTAAATAAATAAATATTGAGAGAGAGAGAGAGTCAACTATTAATTTATGATATATGACCTTTATAAATATTCAAGTTGAAATTAATTTGCTCGAATGGGTATCAAATTAAATTGAATAATTCAATATGAATAGGCTAAACTGACTGACAAGAGAAAGGTTTAAATAGTCAAAGATGCGTTTTAATTTAAAAAAAAAATAAAAAAATAAAAGTGAAACTTTTATTTGATGCTCTCAAATTTTTTCGCTCTTCTATCAGCATGTCGCGTTACAAGCCGTGACGTCAAAGGCCGTTACGCTACAAGCCATGACGTCACAAGCCGTGACGACAAAAATAGGAAATTTAATATATATGACGAATTATAAAAAAATAATTGTGAGATTTAATTATTCAATTTTTAAATTGATAAAATATAATTTTTAAAATAATTTAAAATTATTCAAATCTTCAATTACTAAATAAATATTGTTCTCAGTTTTTAACATGCGTCTATTGATTTTCCCATTTTCCAATTATTAAATTAAGATTAAAAACGCGATTTTAATGCCCTTAATTGAATAATTTTCTGAAAATTTTACAGTTAAACGCCTACGAACCGAAAAAAAAGTTTCACTTGCATCGTGGTTCAAACCACCTGATTTTTTTTAGAAAACGAATATTTCCGTTAAAATAATGCATGGTAAAGAATCAATGGCCTGCATTTGATGAATGAATGAATGAAAATAGAGATTTTGTTTTGTCAGTGTATATTATAGTAACAGAGCTCGTTGAGTATATATTTCAATTAATATAAAGTTACTTTTATAACAAAAAAAATCATTTCATTTTATGACGTCGTATTTTCACTTAAAAAAAAAAGAATATTTTCTTTTGATGAGTCTTCTAATAGTTGATGATTAATCCAAAAGTTGATGATAAACGAGGCATAAAAGAGGATAAATATTACGAAGATTAATTATACGGCATCTCCACTCTCTCTGAAATTGTCTCACGTGACAACTAATATATGATTAATTTATTAAAAATAAAACAGATAATGAATATTTAAATGTGTTTCTAAAGTCAACTCGTTGGTCATTTATTTATTCTCCTTTTTTATTAATTACCCCTAACAGGTAGGTCAAACATCTCTTAATGGATGAATTTTATGTTATAACATAAACCCACATTTTAACTTTGTTACTTTCTCTTATCTCTATATATGTTAATTTATATAGAGAGAGAAAGTGTTGGATTCATGTCAAAAATTCAATGTCGAGGTTTTGATGGATCTTCGCGTTTTGAGGTCCCCTGAGTCCAAAAAAAGTGTTTTTCTCGACATGGTCTGTCTGTGGGTGTGTGTTCAATTTTAAGCATGAACGAATTGAGCTATGAGGCTGAAATGTTAAATTCAAGTTAAACACCCCCCCGAGACCGTGAAAATAAGCTTTTAATCAAAATCGGCCAAAAAGTACTTTACTGATGTACTTTTTCACTTTTTTTCGATTTTCTCAAAATCCGCTCCAACGATTTTGATTAAAATTCAAAAATCAATTATTTTTTCGATGCTCTTTTAAATGTATATTCTCATTTTGCCCTCAAAATTGTTTGAAGCACACTTTACTCTTGTGCTTCATAGGAAAGATATGAGAAATGGTTGCCATGGTAACAAAATATAAATATTTTCCCATGTTTATAAATTTTACATCTTCAATTCTAATATATTGGCGGAAACTAAATATATGTCGACACGAATAATTTGGTGCGACAGTCCCACCAGATTTTTATAATTTTAGGCTCAATAGTTTTCAGGGGCGTATATAGAAATTTTTTTCGGGGGGGGGGGGGCCCGAAGCCCTGCGGAAAAATTTGTTGCGCTGATGTCTGTATATCCCTATATATGTATATGGGTTTGGGAAATTTCGGGGGGGGGGGGGCGGGCCCCGCCCCCCCCCCCCTTATATACGCCCCTGATAGTTTTGTTATTCTCCGCGAATAATCGAGGAGTAAAATGATTTGACCAAATTTAAAAAATATATAATTAAATTAATTTAATTATTAAAATTCGAAAATTAAAATTTATTATATATTATTTATTATAGGTTAATAATTGTGAAATTTTATTTAAACTTTTTTACAACTTGAAATTATTATTATTTTTTTTTTTTTTTACAAAAATTTGATGTGTGACACTCATCCGAAGTTGTGTGCTGTGCGACCCGCAAAATGATCCGTCTGTGTAACTGGGAAAAAAAAATATCATGGCGCACCTGACACACCTGGCACACTTGGTGACACAAAGCTTTTGAACAAAATCGCCCAAAGAGTACTAGTACTTTGCTGATGCACTTTTTCAAAATTCGTTCCAACGATTTTGATTAAAATTCAAAATTCAATTATTTTTTAGTTTCTATTAGGAACCGACCGAATATTCGGTTTCGGTTACGGTTTCGGCCAGTTTCGGCCAAAAATCATGGTTTCGGCCGTAGTTTCGGTTTCGGCCAAAAAGTGGCCGAACCTTTCGGCCGGCCGAAACCAGAGTCTGAAAAAATGGGATGAGACTCGCATGCAAAAAAAAAATAAAAAAGGTCAAATAATTTGCTCTTGAGGGAGAAAAAATTTTAGTCTCCCTAAAAAAAGGTAAAATGATTTTCACGGGAGGGAAAAAAATTCAAAAAAAAAAAAAGTAAAATGAAAAAAAATTTTATAGGAAATACAAGTTTCGGTTTCGGTTACGGTTTCGGCCGAAACTAAGGTTGAGGCCGAATATTCGGTTTCGGTTTCGGTTTCGGCTGAAAATCTTGTTTCGGTCGGACCCTAGTTTCTATTTAAAATGTATATTCTCTTTTTTGCCCTTGAAATCTTTTGAAGCACACTTTAC
The DNA here is from genome assembly GCA_023213315.1 of Euborellia annulipes. Lineage (NCBI taxonomy): Eukaryota > Metazoa > Arthropoda > Insecta > Dermaptera > Anisolabididae > Euborellia > Euborellia annulipes. Next base: position 11,116 of record JAKCPI010007275.1, on the reverse strand, counting down.
TCTTGTACTTCATAAGAAAGCAAGGAGAAATGGTTGCCATTTTATCAAAATATAAATATTTTCCCCCGTTTATAAATTTTGCATCTTGCATTCTAATATACGCATCGCCCTCGGGCTTGGTATATGGGTTAGAGTGCTAACTTTCTATACCGAGAGTCGCGGGTTCGGATCCCAGGCAGTCCGATGATTTTATTTAAGCCATTTGGATACCAAATGGCTTGAATAAGGATCCCGCCTGGACCCGAAATATGTATAATTAATAAATAAGAGTATCGTTTAAGTCAGTGGTTTCCAAACTTTATGTTAGAACGCCTCTCTTAAAAATATTTAATCATATGAAGCCTCTCCCCTCCCATTTTGTAAAATAATACAAAAACAAACATTTTTAATGCTAAAAAATATAAATTTGTGATAGGGCGGAGTAAAAAAATAAATTTCAAGAAAACTATTTCTTTTATTGTGCCGTTCCAGGCTTCCAAGTTTCGGCCACTGGTCTAGGCCATCTTCAGAGCCGGAGGCGATTTCATTTTTTCATTCAAAATTTTCATTCTAAATTAAAATTTCATTTATTCTCGCCTCCGGCTCTGAAGATGGCCTAGACCAGTGGCCGAAACGTCACAATAAAAGAAATGTCTTGGAATTTTTTTGACTCGCACCTAATATTACTTCCAGCCACAGAGATATAACTCACAATATATTTATATAAAAATATTTTTTTTTTTTATTTATTCCTATTTTTAAAACTAGCAATCATTTGGAAAATTGCTTGCTGTGGATAATATTCGCGCCTCCCCTTAGACTAGTCCACGCCTCACAGTTTGGAAAACGCTGGTTTAAGTCTTATATGGGCTGCGTTGGCGAGAAGTCTGTGTGTATGTGTCTATGAATGGAAAAAAAAGTGTGCGCGTTCTACTCAGATAATTTACTTATTTATTTATTTATTTAAAAGAACTGTTGGCATTAGGCCCCCAGCCATTTTTGCCACCGCTAGATAATTTACTTTTCTTCTTTAAAATCAGCTGTTCCAGTTAGTTTTGGAACATCTAAAAAACAAATATTTTAAAAGGGAAATATTTCACAAGAAATTCACTTTCGCATTTTAATCGAAAATACCTTCTTTTACCCCCAAGAGAGAGCGAGAGAGATTTTATTTATTTATTCCATCTCAAGGTATAGAAAAATGGCAAGCCCAAGGTGTGTTTAATTGTCTCCGAGGAGGAATTAAAATCTGATGATGCCACCGCCGACCCAATTAAAATTAATTAGATTTCGCTGATTAGAAAATCGAAACGATGCCGGGCGGGCGGGAGCTTCACTCAAGTCTTTACATAGTCAATTGAATAAATAAATAAATAAAAGGAAAATTAGAACAAATTTTATGTGTAAAGGTAAAACAAATCTGTTTTTTTGTTTTTATATTGATTAAATAAGATTTTATTTTTACGAGTTAAATAACTAAACAATAAATAATTAAATCAAACCACCTTTTATTTTATTTGTCATATATCAAAAAATTTAATTAAAATAATACTATTATTTTTACTCTATGTATATGTTAATGTATATAGAGAGAAAGTGTAGTATTCATGTAAAAAATGAGATGAAAATACACGTTTTAAGATTCCCCGCCCACGGGGCGTGGTGTAGAGGTTAGCGTGCTAACCTCATATACCAAACGTCGCGGGTTCGGACCCAGGCAGTCCGATGATTTTATTTAAGCCATTTGGATACCAGATGGCTATATAGACACAATAGATATATTCCCACATAGCACTGCAACCAAAAATCGGACATTTCGACGCCGCAGTGACGTTCTGCGATGTCCCAAAGTTGCAGCATCGTCCCTTCGACGTCTAAATGTCCGCTTTTTGGTTGCAGTGCTATGAGGGTTCTCTACAACGGTTATCGTCTAAAGTCTTATATGGCCTAAGTTGCCGAAAAGACTGTATGAATGTGTGGGTGAGTGTGAGTGTGAATGAGAAAAAAGTGTGAATGTTTAAAAAAAAAAAAAAAAAAAAAAGATTCCCTGATTCCAAAAGCAAAATGCTCTGTGTGTGTGTTTTCAAAATAAAGCAAGAAGTAAATGGTCTAGGACAGCGTTTTCCAAACTCCCCTAGGGAGGCGCGGACTGGTCTAAGGGGAGGCGCGAATATTAGCCACAGCGAGCAATTTCCCAAAATTATTTCTTTTATCGTGACGTTTTGGCCACTAGTCTAAGCCATCTTCAGGGCCGGAGGCGAAAATAAATGAAATTTTAATTTCAAAATTAAAATTGTAATTTTTCATTCAAAATTAAAATTTCATTTGAGGACGATAAGAAGAATAAAAACCAGCTTCCGTTTTTCTCTCTCACAACTTCAATTTATTTGCAAATATTTCGGCTCCTATACAGTTGCCATCTTCAGCGCATATATGAATTTTATGAGAGAGATTGTCAATTTGGTAAAAATATATTTGAGAAACATTTGAGCGCATGAGCTTCGTGCCTGGACGTTCTATGCCTATATAAGATCCTTTTTTTTTCACCAATTCTCTTTCCTGCGCATGTCTTTTATCTCGCTCTCATATTCTCACATAATTCTCACATCTACATACCGGAAAAACATCCTCAACCCCATCACTTTTCTTATTACATTTTTATATATTTAAGGGTTTTTATTTTAATAAATTTCATTTAATCTCGTCTCCGGCTCTTAAGAAGGCCGAAACGTCACAATAATTTTGACTGCATATGACTAGGAATTTTTTTTTTTTTGACTCCGCTTTAATATACCGGTAAATTTATATTTTTTATCATTAAAAATTGTTGTTTTTGTATTATTTTATAAAATGGAGGAGGGGGGGGGAGGGGAGGAGTCATATGATTAAATATTTTTAAGGGAGGCTTTGTAACATAAAGTTTGGAAACCACTGGTCTTGGAGGTATATAATAAGACCAACAAAATCAGTCAGAGTACTAGTACTTTACTGATGTACTTTTTCCGTTTTTTTTTCGATTTTCTCAAAATTTCCCCTAACAAGTTTGATTAAAATTCAATAAATCAATTATTTTTTAGATCCTCTTTAAAATGTATATTCTCATTTTGCCCTTGAAATTGTTTGAAGCTCACTTTACTCTTGTACATCACATTTTAATCAATTTAATATAATCTAAATAAAATAAAGAAAAATCTGGTGTGACTGGCGCACAGCACACAACTTTCTCTTACCTTCGGTAATCGAAAGTTGTGTTCTGTGCTTGTCACACCAGATTTTTTGTGTCGACATGTATTTAGTTTCCGTCAGTAGGGAATATTTGAATTCAGATGTAAAATTTATAAGTATGGGAAAATATTTATATTTTGTTACCATGGCAACCATTTCTCCTATCTTTCCTATGAAGCACAAGAGTAAAGTGTGCTTCAAACAATTTTGAGAGCAAAACGAGAATATACATTTGAAAGAGAATCTAAAAAATAATTGATTTTTGAATTTTAATCAAAATCGTTAGAGCCAATTTTGAGAAAATCGAAAAAAACTGAAAAAGTACATCAGTAAAGTACTAGTACTCTTTGGCCGATTTTGATTAAAAGCTTATTTTTCCGGTCCCGGGGGGTGTTTAACTTAATTATAAAATTTCAGCCTCATAGCTCAATTCCTTCATGCTTAAAAGTGAACACACACACACCTACACACACACACACACACACACAGACCATGTCGCGAAAACCACTTTTTTGGATTCAGAGGACCTCAAAACGTGAAGATCCATCAAAATCTCGACATCGAATTTTTGACATGAATCCAATACTTTCTCTCTATAGGTATATATATTTCATATATAGGGTAAGAGAAAGTAATATGTCGATTTTCAATTTTCGCTCAGGGGCCCACATCTTGTGGGTACGTGGATGGCGACCACGAGCTGCCCGAGCTGGGACAGGCAGTCCTGTTCTTTATATGTCTGTCACTTCCTTTCTTTTTTTCAACCGTGCGACGGGCCGGCTTGTTTTACCCTTCGCGGTCGCAAAAACGGGTGAAAGGGTTAGAGGAAACAAAATTAGGTCCGCATCGCGGTAATAAGGCGAGGTCAGAAGAAGAAGAAGGTGCCGATTTATTTTCAATTTGTAGGACAAATCAACATAATCTCGATATGTTTTGTTGGATATTAATTAAAAATTTTGCCCTCGTGCTTGGTGTAGTTTCTAGTGTACATACCTTCTATCCCAAAGGCGCGGGTTCGGACCCCAGGCAGTCCGATAATTTTATAATAAGAATGCCTGGACTCCAAATAGATATTATAAATAAAAACGGTTATCATCAGGCTTAAGTTACCGAAAAGACTCTGTGAATGGAATAAAAGTGTGAGTGTTTTTTTAAAGAAAAAAAAATTAAAAATTTTGTTTTCATAATAAATTCCAATGAAATAGACAGAGAAAAAACTGAAATGGAAAGATTATTTCAAAATTTGAGATATTTGGCGCTAATAAATAAATTTCGACATTTTTGTCTTTGTTTTATTTAAATTGTAATTATTTATAAATTGTTGAGTTTGATGACTGTAGATATTCAATTAGAAGAGGACGGGAGCCTTCCCGGGACGCAGCAGCCAAGTAAAAATAAAAAACGTTATATCCTTTCGCCGACGTTTCGAGCGCTAATCGCACTCATCTTGAGATTTTATTTGGTTCTTGTTTATTGCACTTTTTATAACAATTCAAAATTGTATAAGCATGTTTATGCATGATATACCGTACCACACCACCTGTACTTATTTTTGACAATTCTGCTTGTAAGTAGTCATTAAGAAATTTCATGTGTTTTGTATTAACGTATTTTGTAAAATGATCAATTAACCAAATAAAATTTGTTACTAGTCTTTTGAAGAAGAAACAAAGTGTTACTTTGTTTTTAACACGCAGTGAATTTTCCCATGTTTATAAATTGTACATCTTGAATTCTAATATATCGGCGGAAATTAAATATATGTCGACACAAAAAATCTGACGTGACAAGCACAGAACACAAGTTGTGTGCTGTACACACCAGATTTTTCTTCTTTGTTGCCAAATTTATTGATTACTACAGATCATTTAACAATTTCTAAAAGAATTATAAATCCTGTTTAAATTTATTTAATTTTTTTTTTTTTTTTTTTTTTAATCTAGATTTATTAAAAATACATAAAATGAGAGATAAATTAATCCAATATTTCTATATTCTTTTTTTTTTCTATTTAATTAAATTAATTATTCAATATTCTAGAGAGAGAGAGATAGAGTAATTTGAATTGAATTACTGAAACACTCATGCTGGTTTATTTATCATCATGATATTGCCTTTACCCTGCCTCCCCTGAATTTTTAATCCCCCCTCCCCTAAACTCCCTAAATATCGTTCATTATTCAACACACATGTTTGCCTATTTTCAAAAATTAATTAACCGATTTCTAAACATATAAATCTTTTGATTATTATTATATATTATAACCACCAAAATGATAGACCTCCCCTCTATCCTTCAATGGTTGAATTAATTAAATATGTTTAGAAATCTCTCTCATTTTATTTTTAATGATGCTTTGAATTATTTATTTGTAAAAAAAAAAAAAAAAAACGTTTAACATTTAAGCAATGATTATTTAATTAATTTTGGGCTATATTCGTAACTGCAAACTTGACAAGCATGAATGTACAATTTTTGTGTACAGTGAGCGCCACAATTAAGTCCTCACCTGATAGCTAAAGCCTTGAGTATATGGTGTATAGCAGCGGTTCCCAACCCGTGGGCCGCGGGCTGATTGGAACTGGGCCGTGGACGTTTAAGGAAAGAGAAAAATTCAAAAAGGACTTTACATCTTTGAAAATTCATATAAATTTATACAGAAAACCTAGAGAGGTCATTTGTAGAGTAAGATATTAAGTTTACACTAAACTATTAGTTGGCTAGTGCCGAATTGCACTATCACGAGCATTGGCAGTTGAGCGTTAAAGATGGCTGTCTTCACTGGACCTGAACTATATTTTGGTTTGAAATTTATCCAAAAAAGCTACAGCTGCTTTTAGTGTTGTTTAAAGAGAAACACATCAAGTTTTTTTTTTTTTTACCTCAAACTAGTATGGGAAGAAATTTACTACCGATGAGCAGGGGGGGTCAAACTCGGTTTGTTTACATTTTTTCCATTTCAAGAGAGTGACGTCATGGAGCTCCTCTTTTTGTAAAAGATCTTTCTGAACAAACCATTTATAAATATTTATATACCGTACATTATTAATAAAGCAGTATAAATAGCAGGGTCTAAATTAGTTAAGTCCGAAACTATACAATTTGCAAATAAAACAAAATGAATGTGAACTAGGTTATAGGCAGTCAACAATGCTGCCAAATAGAAAAATATAGGCAAGGAGGAGCTTCATGACGTGGACCAATCAAAAACTGTGACCGGAAAATTGTTTGTTTACTAGTTTCTGGCCAACCTGTGTATTTAAAGACCTTGCCGATGAGATGTGTGCAGTATAACCAAAAGAACATCTTTAATTTGAGGTAAAAAAAACCTGTGTTTCTCTACAAATTGACACCTCTCTAGGTCCTCTGTTAAAATTTATATGAATTTTCAAAATTGTAAAGTCCTTTTTGAAACACCTTGTATACTGTGGGTCTTTTTTTACGGAAAAAGTGGGCCGCACATCAAAAAAGGCTGGGAACCGATGGTGTATAGTAAAATAATTTTAATGACCGAAAAAGTAAAACGTAAAATCCGGAACAGATGATTTCATTTTACCTTTTCAAATTTAAAATTATTTCACCATTTACCATATACTTAAGACTAAAGCTATCAGGTGGGAACTTAATTGTGGCGCTCACTGTACAAGCAAACTGTAGCGTCTGTAGGAGAATTTTGCGCAAGCATTTTAATTGTGCAAGCCGCTTGATGCTCGATTGAATTTTAATCATGCACAAGCATATTTGAACAATCAAAACTCTCAGCCATTTTATAGACGATTTGACACTTGATATTTATTTAATAATACCTCCGGCAACCGCTAGGCCCTGGCGGGCGGCGTCTCTGGATGGTTTAGTAGCTCTCCCAATAAGTGTTAGTGTCACTGGTGGTAAGGTTGCAACCCGGCCCTGTTCCCTCGGTCGTTTCTGCGCCCATCAACCCTACTACCCGCCCTCGGGCTTGGCGTAGTTAATAGCGCGCCTGCCTTGAATACCAAGAGTCGAGGGTTCGGATCCCAAGCAGTCCGATGATTTGGATACCAAATGGCTTAAATAAGAATTTGAATATCTTTGGAATGGAAGATTTATTGCAATATTTTCGACCAAGGTATTATAGGTCTGGTTATAATAATAAAAAAAGATATTTTTATTATTGTTCGCTTTATTTTGCAGAACTGGCTACTGCGCTAGCAAGCATTTTCGGTGGGATCATCCACCATCTTCAGGCCTGAATTTATATTTATTATTAATTACAATTTACTTATTTTACATATAATGTTTTTCTTATTAGACAAAATTGTATCATATATATATATATATATATATATATATATGCGAAGACAAGTTTTCTCGGGTTAAGTCGCGTGGGGTGCTGAGATTTACTCGACGTTTCGGCTCTCCTTTTGGAGCCATTTTCAAGAGAGAAGGAAGTTAGGAGGTAATGGTGGAGGGGGTTGTTTACGGGGTCGCAGTCTTCCTGGTCCCCAGGTCAATTTGGTGGATGACTCAGAGGCGTGGATTGGTCTCTGAGAACTGGAGGAAGGTTGGGTGTGTGTAATTGTGTTCGGTTTAGGTTGACTACGGGGCCTCAATCTGCCTACTCCCCAAGTCGGTGTGTTGGTGGTGTGTTTGGTGGATGCCTCAGAGGTCTGGGTTTGTCTCTGAGGAATGGACAGTGGTTGGTTCTGTGTAATCGGGTTTGTGTTTGGTTTGGGTATATATATATCAGTTACAATAAAACATATTACATTATAGGCTATTTTTGTTTTTTATTTTCCTGCATAAAGCATGAATCCTTAATTATATAGGTTCTCCTATTATACATAATATGGAGAAATTAATTTGAATGTCCTTCAATATTTTTAAAAAATTCTTTGACAGGACCTATAATACCTTGGTCGAAAATATTGCAATAAATCTTCCATTCCAAAGATATTCAAATTTTAATTGCACTAATCCACTAAAAAAACTGATTATTAAAGAATGCCTGGACCCCAATATTTATATTTTCATAATAAAGGTTATCGTTTAAAATCTTATATGGCCTAAATTGCCGAAAAGACTGGGTGCATGTGTGTGTGAGTGTGAATGGGAAAAAAGTGTGTGTTAAAAAAAATCTCTACTACCCCAGGACCACGTTCCACATTTACTCATTAGCGTACCCCGTGTCATGACTTTCTAGATTGTGAGAATCCGCAGTAACTTAATCGAATTGAAGATTCAGCTTTCCTGCATGCTTGGCTGTTGGCATTGTTTTATATTCTTCTTTCTTCTATCCTTTGCTTCTATTTTCCTGATATCTTTCTTCTTTTTTCAATTCTTTTAAGACTAATAGTTAAGATTTTCTCCCACTTTCCTACCCTAAGAACACTTGGGCAATGTTGTATTATTTGCGGTAAGCCGAGTTGTATTCAAACTTCAGATCCCTGTATATATTAATATATAAAGAGGTAAGAGAAAGTTAAAACACAAAGAGTTGCATAAAATATCTGTCCCAGATAAGTTAAATGGATTTAATTAAAACAAAGAAAGGATTATGTTCATTTTTTAGTAATTAAACTGACGTAGTAATGACGACAAAGTCTAATCGAATAGAGATTTTTTTTTTTCAAAAGATTTATCATCACTTTTTATTAAGGAGCTAAGGAAATTAATTTGAACCTCTCTTTCTTCCCTCTTTTTTCCCTTTGATGATTAGTTTGAAGATGGATGGATAATACACGAATTAATTATGAAAATGAAATTGTCACAAGTGTATTAAAAATCCTGGTGTGATGGTCACACAGCACACAACTTTCTCTTACATTCGGTAATCGAAAGTTGTGTTCTGTGCTTGTCACACCAGATTTTTAGATCCTGCCGATATATTAAAATTCAAGATGTAAAATTTATAAGTTTGGGAAAAAATTTATTATTTTGTTACCATTGCAACCATTTGTCCTATCTTTCCTATGAAGTACAAGAATAAAGTGGTCTTCAGAAGATTTCAATGGTGGAAATGAGAATATACATTTTAAAGAGCATCTAAAAAATAAATGATTTTTGAATTTTTGTTGGAGGGAATTTTGAGAAAATAGAAAAAAAACTTAAAAAGTACATCAGTAAAGTACTAGTACTCTTTGGCCGATTTTGTTCAAAAGCTACCTATCCATCTCCTAGCTCTTTTTCGTTTTCGTTCTTGCGATATTTTGTTCACAGACAGTGAGATACTAAATATTTATCGACACAAAAAATATGCTGCGATCAGTCACACCATATTTTTCAAATTTAATTTAAACTAAGAACCATTTGGTTTGTTGAATTGTGTTTGATTGGACCTAGCCACCGAGGACTGGTGCCTCTAATAAATATTTTCTTACTACGCAAGGGGTTCGCTAATTTCTTCCAAATTTTTCAAGGGATGCCTTGATTGGTCAGCAGCACTATTCTTGAAATTTAACCAAAAATTTTAACCACCACCTCGAATTTATTCGTTACGTGACATACATATAAATATTTAATTTAATAAAAAAAAAAAATTTTACCTCAAGGCATTTAAGATTTAAGAACAAAAGCTTATTAGATATTTCGATTTCCGTTATTATTAATAAAAAAAAAAAAAAAAAGATGACTTTTGATCTTTCATCTCGTTATTTCGTCAGTGATTTCAAATCCGGAAGAAGGGGCTTTGCTCTTAACGCCCCCGGGGACCTCCGTATCAATGAATGAATGGCCTCAACTCGGATCACATTAACCTAGGGCCCCTAAAGCCCTGTTTAATTAAACCTTCGCCCGCCTTTTAATTTATGGCCCTAAAGGTAAGAAAATGATAAGCCAACGAGAAATTATTAAAATTAAAATAAAAAAAAAATTTCCCTTCATTTTATTAAATAATATAAAAGTCTTATCTGGAATTGAATTAGAAAGTGAATTGTATTAAATTTAGTAAGAATTGTTTAAATTAAATCTCAATTTCAATTGAGCAAAAAAAAAGGCCCCGAGCAAAGTGTTTTTGTTTTTTAGCCGCCCTTATTTGTTCAAATTCATTAGTAGCCAATTTATCCGAGGCTACTGAGCGGATTTTCTTAACGAAAATTTCTCAAAAGCTGTCAGGATGGTAGGACTATATTTAATCTCTTGTATTTGTTTGATTTTCGTTGATCTTTTAATAATGAATAGTTTATAAATATTATTATATACTGTAAGCTTATCATTTATAACAGCATAAAAATATATAAGTATAGGCTTATAAGTGATCTGATAATGCCGGCTGTTAGACTAGCCTGCCATCTTTTGCAAGAGTGCTGAACTATTTGGCCGTTAATTTTTAAATAAATACGAAATTTATTTTTAACTTCGTCCCCACTTTATTTATAGGGTGATGATTTTTACATTTTTAGATTTAAAAAAAATTACAATTTTGAATGGTGAGGATATCCAGGCAGCCAAAAACAATAAAGAAAATTATGTTTATCTTTATTTCATATGTTTGTCGACGTTTCGGCCGATATTCCGGCCTTCATCAAGACAAATGCTGTTTCCCTCGAGCTCATAGATCACTATTGAACCAGAAGTCATGACATCCGACGAATGTTCGCTCAAACACATTGTCAGGAGTTGCCAAGAGCCTCTATGAGCTCGAGGCAAACAGCATTTGTCCTGATGAAGGTCGGAATATCGGCCGAAACGTCGACAAACATATGAAATAAAGATAAATATAATTTTCTTTATTGTTTTTTGGCTGCCTGGATATCCTCACCATTCAATATTTATTCAGCCACTCCTCCTGAAATTAATTACAATTTTCATAATAGAGTTTTTTTTACATTTTCTATAAATATTCCTAAATATAAAAAAAATATTTTTTTCTTTAAATATTGTGTAATTTAAATCATTAAAAAAAACTGTATAGAGAAATACTTTAAAATTTCGACT